>JAWNKW010000133.1:7800000-7999196 GCA_035041775.1 Chymomyza caudatula
TGTCATATTTGGTCCACCCGGGACAGGCAAAACTGTTACGTTAGTGGAGACCATTCTACAGTTGGTGCACAATTTGCCAGAAGCACGGCTGTTGGTGGGCGCACCGTCCAATAGTTCAGCCGATTTGATTACCAGACGCCTTGTTCAATGTGGTGCACTCAGACCAGGCAGTTTTATTCGCTTGGTCTCGCAGAATCAAGTAGAAAAAGATCTTATACCAACTGATCTGATGTCGTACAGCGCCACCTTGGATATTGGCACTACAGGCACCTGCCAACCGAACGTGAGTCTGTTGCATTTACATCAACCGTTAAATGTATTTACTTTTATTCCTTAGATGATAACCACCGAGAGCGGCTTAAAACTTCGTTGCCAAATTAAGTATTTAGGCGCGCACCGCATCATCATTAGCACTTGCTCCACACTTGGAAACTTTTTTCAAATGAGCTTTAATAGAAATCATTTCACGCATGTGCTTATAGATGAGGCTGGTCAGTGTACGGAGCCCGAAGCAATGGTTCCCATTGCATTAATGTCGCCAGCCAACAACCAGGTTGTTTTAGCCGGTGATCCACATCAACTGCAGGCCATTGTTATTAATCGTGAGGCAGCCCAATGGGGCCTATCTCTGTCATATTTGGAGCGCATATTGGATTGTTCCCCCTATCGCAAGGATATGCTGCGTTATCCGGATACATCTGGATATAATCCGCAGTTGTTGACCAAGCTTTTATATAACTATCGTGCAATGCCCTCTATAATGACGCTTTATAGCAGGCTTTTCTATGACGATGAACTTATACCCATGGTGTCAGATGTTGATTCGCGAGAGGCACGTTTGCTCATACAAGCACAAGAGGCATTTGCTGGCAATGACTTGGAAATGCCGCTTAAACATGGCATCATATTTCAGGGCGTCATTGGAGCTAATTTACAGACACCTGACTCGCCATCGTGGTATAATCCTACTGAGGCACGCCAAGTTTTCTGCATGACCTTGACCTTGTATCGTATGCATATAAATCCCGAACAGATAGGCATATTGACGCCGTACTTTAAGCAAGTAAAAACATTACGCAACATGTTTATATCATCTGATATAGCCATGCCCAAGATTGGCTCTGTGGAGGAGTTTCAGGGTCAGGTAAGAACGACATTTAAAAAAAAATTATTTAAATTAACTAACTATCGTTTTCTACTCGTTTAGGAGCGCGACATTATGCTCATCTCCACTGTGCGCTCTAGCGAAAACTATTTGTCTTATGATGCACGTCTTAATCTTGGCTTTGTACGCTGCCAAAAGCGCTTGAACGTGGCTATATCACGTGCCCGCAGCATGATGGTAATTTTTGGCAATCCGCATCTGTTGTCGGTAGATGATTCCTGGCGTGAACTATTAATGTACTGCGCCAATAATAACGCTTACTATGGTTGCGAATTGCCCCCAGTGCTTTTGCCACAATAAGACGCAGAGCAAAAGACAACTATTGATGAGACCAATGCAAGCCATTGTGTGCCTTAAGAACTTAAATAATTTCCTGATTTTCGTAATCATTTCAAAAAGAAGCATCAAAACAAACATGTCTGTGTTGAACACAACACCATTCTTACGTTTAGTTTTAATAGTTTAAACAATTATTATTCACTTATTCAAACTTTTCAATGTATGCATACTTAACTATTGTACCCAGCAGGGTATATTAAATTTTATATGCTTTTTGTGACGCAAAGTAATAGGCAGAAATCTTTTCTAATTCAGATCTTTACCTTCCGTGCTACAAAGCTAGATGTGACTTTTACATTTCTTCATTGCAATTATATTGATATTTCTACACTAAATGGAAAATAAACTAGGTATTATAAGGCCAGAAACTACTGATTTTATATTCATTGTATTTAATTGGTGACAGTGCTTTGAAACTGTAGTATTACAATAAACCAATAAAAAAATAAACAAAAGCATTCTTACCACAGAGAAGAAGCTAACAACTAAACATATCGACAAAAGCTCAAGATTGTTACGTTTTTTGAGGCTAACATGAGTACATACCAAATCCAGATGATGCGCATCTTTTGGTATAATATTTGTGCTACCTTGTTCGGGTGGCAAAATGTTAACATGGATTGGTCTATAAGCCAAATATAAGTTTACATACCAAATTCTTCTTCTTCCAAACCCTACGAACAACCCTTTTGAGTTCTGGGGTGGCTCTACTGGTCTCAAAAGAACCCATTGTCATTGTTAGTCGCCTCATACGACAAGCTTTGACCTGCTAAGGTGGTATTCTCTAAACCGCTCACCACACGGAGTGTGGTGCCAGCTTATATATAACATGTCTACAGAATGTACAATTTTGATGCAGTTTATAGAAGGAGGGTACATTATTACCCGTTTACTTACTTAACTGGCCATAACAACTCGTTATGCCTATACTTTGCGCGCATCTTCTCCAATTGGTGATATCAAAGGTATTTAATGTGCTCTGTACCTAGTCCTTCCAACGGAGACATTGAAGACGCTGTAGCTTCTTCATCCACACGCACAATATGACCCATTTTTATTATACTAGGGGGCTCCGCCCAGTGCTCCTCTCGAGGTAGAGCATAATCTTTTTCCCGTTTTTATTCTTCATTTTCTTCTTCTGCTTCTTCCTATTCCTATCCCTCTTTCTCTTCCTGTTCTTTTACTACTTTCTGTTCCTCTTCTTCTTCCTGTTCCTTTTCCATTTTTTCTACCTCGTCCTGCTCCTTTTCCACTTTCTCTTTCTATTTGGCTTTTTCTTTGTCTTCATAATATTTCTCTCCCTCTGCCTCTTCATCCTCTTCCCGATCCTCTTCCGGTTAATATTAATAGGCGTTTCCCCACTCTGTGAACATTTTACAAAAGTTGGTAGAGATTTTATATAATTTTTTGTATTTTTATACCCTGTACACAAAGTGTAAAAGGGTATTATAGATTTGTGCAATGTATGTAACAGGCAGAAGGAGGCGTGGCAGTCAATATGTTCTATGGGCGAAAATGGTCAAGAGCAATAGTCGAGTCGATAAAGACATGTCCGTCTGTCCGTATTGTCGCACCGTTCTCGGAGACTAAATCCATCCCCCCTACCCCCGTAGTACAGTTACCATTATTACGCCCATACTCTTCAACGCATCGATACAAAAACTTGCATGAAATTTGCTTTTCATGGAGAAAAAAAAAATGGGTACAGGGTATCCCACTGTTGGCCACCGTCCCAACTGTCTGCATAAATTTTTTTGTTTTTATTGTGAGTCGAAAAATAGATGAAGTCGAGGTTTAAATTTTAACTAGGACAAAAATCTCCGAAAGGGTAAACATTCCATTATAAAAGCTACAAAATTTGCCAAGAGCCTTCTTCATACTAAGTCAAGCTGCGGATATTGGTACCAATATCTTAATATCCTCTACCTCTACCCTTACCTCTACCTCAATTCAAAAGAATTCTTTACCTATTCAAAGTTAATGCTTGCCTACTATATAAGCAGAAACACATTTAGTATGTTTTATATGGAAAATCGTTTTTGTCGATATCTTTGGCGTCATATATTGGAATTCGTCCACACTTCACAAAAACCTTCTCCCCAATACTGTCTACAATGTGTGAAAATTTGGTTGAAATCAGTCCACGTGTTTTCGAGTTTAGCGAGCACATCACTTTTTTAGGCTTAATTTTTATATATATAGATAGATAGATATAGATTTATTTTCAGTCAAGTCTAACATTTAAAATTCGGGGTCATTTTGCTACCTTTTTTTTCGCGACATATTTGTGTTTTTTTTTAATGCTTCTTCTTCTTAACTGGCCATAACAACATGTTTTCGGGTTACGGCATGATACAACACTTTTAAGGCCCGGGGTGGCTCTACTGGTATATTCCAAAATGGTCAAAATCGTGAAAACGTAATATATGGACGCTCTCTAGTCGGCTTGATCCATGATGCGAAGAACTACAAGGTGACCCAAGAAGTGCGATTTGCAGGCCCGGTATTCCTTTCTCTCTGAGGGTTCAAACAAATGAGGCCTGTAGATCGTTTGCGTCGCTCGCCCAATTTCCCACTGGGTATGCAAAACAAATAAACGAACCAAAGGTTGACAGTAAGAGAGCAGAGCCAAAGCAGAGGCAAGGTACGATTGTTGACTCACTTGCTCTCTTTCAGAGCAATTTTACATAAAAGGTTTTATGTAAATTTTCGGAAAATGTACCAATATTGTGTTGTTTGAAAATGCAAAAGCGACGCAAAATGTGTGCGCTCGCCTACAAATGTTGAAAAAAGAAAACTATGGTCTGAATCTGTTGGTATAGATCTAGCCGCAAGCCGTAAAATTTGTGAAAAACATTTTAAGGAAAGTGACTTTTATTATGTAAACGATAATGAAACCAAGCGAAGACGCCTCAGGAATGATGCTGTTCCACAGGGGTTAACACCTATATTCCGATTTACGGAACACTTTTCTTCGCCTTTGGGCCGTAAAAAAAAAGATTTCAACTCACAGACTGAGTAAGTTATCATTAATTTGAATTGCAACGCTTGAATATGTATTTCTTAAATATACAGAAAAGAGCTCGTAGAAACTGGCGTTGCATTGGAAAATAAGCAGTTGAGAAGTAAAATAAAGCAGTTGGAAAAGGAAAACGAACGTCTCAGGAAAAAACTCAAAAAAGTGGACAACTTAAATGAGTCGCTTCACCGCATGTTTACCACATCCCAAATCGAACACCTACGAAAAGGAGGGCAAGCTCGATGGAAACAGGAAGACGTATCATATGCAATTTGTCTTCACGCTGCTGGACCGCGAGCATATCGACATCTACATATACACAAAAGGATTTCCGCTTCCCCATGAGTCTACATTGAGAAAATGGTGTCAGTCGGTAAAAATTGAACCTGGCCCTTTAGATTGGATTTTAGATTTAATGAAAAATGATGTCGACATTGCTGACGAGGACAAAATTTGCACTCTCATGTTTGATGAGATGAAGGTAGCGGCAGTGTTAGAGAGTAACCCCACGAAAGCAGCTGATGATCAAACCACAAGTTTTGTGCAAGTCGCAATGGTCCAGGGTCTGCGAAAAGCTTGGAAGCAACCCATCTACTTCGACTATGGAAAGCCTATGACAGGCGCAATACTTCACAATATTATTCAGAAGCTATACAATGCAGGGTACCATGTCGTAGCGGTGGTGTCAGATATGGGACCAAATAACCGCAAATTATGGACACAATTGGAAATTTCCCCAAGTGAGAATGAGTCTGAGAGATATGGGTGTATACATTAAATTGGTTCTTATTTGTTTCAGATAAAACTTGTTTTGAGCATCCTTCGAATTCTGAACTCAAAGTATATATGTTTGCGGATGTGCCTCATCTAATTAAACAATTGAGATATCATTATCTAAATTCTGGTTTAATGATAGAAGGCCAATTATTAACAACTCATTCCGTTTGGCAAGCCATGAATCATTGCTCGTCGTCGGAGCTACCAATAATGTGGAAACTGACTGAAGAGCATTTGAAATTGCAACATTCCGCGAAACAGAATGTCGAATTGGCCACTCAGCTGCTGTCAGATACAACTGCCAACGCATTGATGGAGTGCTACTTGTTGGGCTTAGATGTCGAACTGGAACTTTTGGATGATATCTTTGGAGCATTGCGCTCAAGTTGTGGCCCCGCAAAATTCAAATATAGGATGCGCAAATATATTCTTGGTAATTAAGCAAATTGGTTTTATGATTATTAAATGTTTAAGACAACCTATATTCGTCAATCGTTCTAGAAAATTATATGTCAGTACTGTCCAATGTACTGGGCCCGAAAGCACAATCTGCTCAAGCAACAGAAAACCTACCATCAAAAGAAGACGTGATGGAAGAAGAAATGGGTATTCACGACTTGGACGTGTTCACCGATGATGTGATGGACAGGCTGGATACAAGAAGCGTGGATACTACCGATATCGAAAAGAAAGACGTCGTCGTCAGTTACGAACATCAAAAAGTTGCAGTGTAGCGACTAAGAAATCAATCGAAAAATGAAAAGGTTTTGAATAATCATAATAAGAGACGTTCTGAGTCGAACAAAATCAAAAATATTTGATGCAGTCAATCGGGACAATGCCGACAATGGGATACCCTTTACCCTTTTTTTTCCCCATAAATTGAATTGCCTTAATCAAGGTAACTGTACAGCGGGGGTGGGTGAATAATTCGGAAAAAGTCAACATTGTTTGGTAATAAGTCTAAGTTGAGGCTACATACCAAATTTGGTGGCTCTAACCTTAATATTGGTATAAAAGTGCCAATTTTCTGCAGTTTGTAGGATGAGGGGTCTAAAATTTGATCATTATTAACTAAATCTTTTAAATATTGTGTATATGCAATAAATTTGACCTCAATGAAAGGCCTATGACTAAAATATACCTTTTCCGGTAAATTTGTGGTCGCTGATTTCAAATCCGTTTGGAGCAATCTAGAACGGTTTCTCGAATCAAATCTTTTAAATAGAGATAATTCGAAAACGGTGCTACAAAATTTAAAATGGTTTCCGGAATCGAAATCAGCGAACCAAAATTTACCGGCCAATGTAAGTATTAGACATAGGCTTTTTTTTTGTTGCATAGTATAATTATATATGCATTGCTTCATATCAATTTTTTACTTACTAAAAATGTTGAAATGTTAAATGTTATATTTTTTAATTTTAGTTTTTAATAAGAGCTTTAAAAAAATTCGAAAATAAATTTCATACAGTTCTTGTAATTAAATAAAATTAATTTAGTTTTTCTCCATAGCAAATAATTATATGGGCATATTTAATTTTCTTATGCAAAAACACTGAATAATACTATTTTTTACAAAATAACTATCGTTATGTCCATCGACCACTTTTAGCCTCCTTCATTTTGTTCCATTCCGGTGCGATCGCAAGGATTCCTCCTCCTTAAAGCTTCTTTTAAGTTCAATGATGACTACACATTCATAAAATTTTACAGAAATTATCTCACAGACATCCTGAATTGGATTACGGCTCGGAATCATACTCGTCCCCTACAGGAAGGGACTAAGAGGACGACTTTTTTAGCTGGCTATCATGGCTTGGAGCGTTGTTTTTCTGAATTATCCAGTTTTGGCCAGGGAAAACGTCTCGAAATGGGACTAACTCCTTTTTAAATAACTAACATGTAATAACAACAATTTGGTCCATTCCCATCCCTGCTTCACGCAACCGTTAATCCTTTCCAGCTCTGTCCTGGACACTTGGGTATCATGAAGAATTTTGGACCAAAAGGGCATTTCCAACGCGTTGTCTATTAGCTCTACGACGACATTGACATAGTCAAGCAAATTTAGATCCAGCACTGGCTAGGTCATGTTGTTTGCATGAAGAAGCTCTTGTGAAAAGGGTCTTCAATGCGGTTGTCGAAGGGAAGCGACGAAAGGGCAGACCATGTCTCCGTTGGAAGGACCAAGTAGAGAGTACGCTAGCTACCTTTCGTATTACCAATTGGAAAAGGTTCGCGCAAAGCAGAGACGCCTGGAGGAGAGCTTTACATCAGGCCGTAACCCGGTAACGGGCTGTCATGGCCAGTTAAGAAAGTTATCTATATGTAATATTTTTTTGCACATATGTATGTATAATTAATTTACGGCTGTATGCACAGTAACAGTGTGCATTAAGTCTCAATCGAATAGAGTATAATCTCTATAACCATAAGGTTTGGGTTAAAACAGCGAATTTCTGTCAAGGAGAAACTCGCCTATTACAAGGTATTAACAGCAATACTTTTATTTAAAAAACAGTTCACCTTAGAATATAATATTTTAGTATTATAGTTACTTATTTTATGAATTAGTTTTGTGGATATTTTTATGTAGCTTTATAAAGTATAAAAAAGTATAAAAAATTTGATGCACAGTCGTGATGGTGCCCGACTGTGGAATATCCTTTACCCTTTTTCTTTAGAAACACTAAATACGGTAAAATGGGAACGGAAGTACCAACTGTTATGTCACTTTTCATAAGACCGATATGGTTGTAAACATTTTCCTATTGGGAATTTCCAATTGACATGTTTTCCTATTGAAAAGCTGGGTATTTTGGGGCATTTTATACCCAAAACTTCAGTATTCTAGGGCCAATAACGTTGAATTTTGAAACATATATCAAAACACGATTAAAAATATATGTGGCAATTTTCAAATCAATATGTTGCGGGGTGCGGTAGTAATTAAGGTAAATCGATTGCGGGGGAAGGGGGGCTTCTATTGGAAAAAATGTACAGTTTTACAGATTTGGCTCACACGAGTCTCCACACCAAATTTTGTAACTCAAGCTCAGATATATCCATATCTACAGGTATTTGAATTTTGAGGCAGTTTTTAGGCGAAGGGGGTCGAAATCAACCCGTTTTTGACTATAACTTCGGATGTATTTATCCGATTTCAATAATTTCTATAACATAGATGCACATAAACACGACGCAAACCTCTGGAGAGTCCGCGAAACTCTGTCGGGGGGGAAGGGGGCAAGACATCGACATGAATCGATAAACTTGCACTTTTCCGGGAAAATGAGCGTCTTTTATAAAATTGTTTTGCTCTAACTCTTATACTCTCTGAGAAACACGTTGCAACACGGACAGAAGGACGGACGGACAGACGGACATGGCTATATCGACTTGACTATTGCTCCTGATAATTTTTGCCCATGGAACATATAGTCTGCCACGCCTCCTTCTGCCAGTTACATACAAATCTAAAATACCTTATTACAATTTGTGTACAAGGTATAATTAGCAATACTTTTATTTAAAGGACAGTTAATATTAGAGCTAGTTATTTTAATAAAATAGTTTTATGGATATTTCTATGTAGTTTTATTAAGTATAAATAAGTATAAAAAATGACCCATCAAGTTTTAGTTAATTACAAGATACTTATGACTGCATACACAGCAGCTACATATGTATATAAATAAAATAAATTTATCAGCTAAGAGAGCCATTTGCCACGCTCTCTTACAATCTCTCCGACTCAAAGTGTGCAAGTAAGAGAGCACGGTGCCCAGTGGGAAATATGACTCTTGCATCAGCTCCCTGTATTTTATCATGCTCTTACACAATGCTGAAGAGCGCAATCTCTGAAGCCGTATTTAAATATTTTATATCAATTGTTGTTGTATTTTCGACAACAAACCAGTTTCATGCTCTTCTATAGTGTAAGATTCACATTGTAATTCAAGTCTGCCAATCACGCTCTTTTTGGTAATCAAATTTTCAGTTTGTTGCGAGCGTCAATGAGTAAGGTTGTCCGCACGCATGTTATTTTAATACACAATACACAAACAATTTTGTTTTGTGCGCAGACAAAAAATTGATTTTTATGGTTTTGATTTGGAAAAATGGATAAAATCTATTGTGTCATTTGCAAACATAAGTGCGAAAGCGGCATAAAATGTGTGCGTGTACCCAGAAATATGGAAAAAAGAGAATTGTGGAGGGAATCAGCTGGAGTTGAACTTAAAGATACTAGTAGAATATGTGAAAAACATTTCAATTATAGTGACTTTTATTATGCAAACGAAAGCAAAACCAAGCGCAGACGCCTACGAACAGATGCTGTTCCTCAGAAATTGATTTATTCATTTACTGAACACCTGCCATCGTCTTTGGACTCCAATAAAAAGCATTTCAGCTCACAGACTGAGTAAGTACAGTTCATTTTAGTTCTTAAATATAACTCTCAAATAAATGCATAAATCTTCAAAATTTTACAGAAAAGAGATCGTAGAAGCTGGCATAGCCTTGGAAAATTTGCGCTTGCAAATTAAAATAAAGGAGTTGGAAAGGGAAAATAGTCACCTCAAGTTACAACTCAATGAAGCGAACCAATTAACAAAATCCCTTAGCCGCATGTTTACCACATCCCAAATCGAACACTTACGGAAAGGAGGACAGGCTCGATGGAAACAGGAAGACGTGTCTTATGCAGTTTGTCTTCATGCTGCTGGACCGCGAGCATATCGGCATCTATACTCGAAAGGATTTCCGCTTCCCCATGAGTCTACATTGAGAAAATGGTGTCAATCTGTAAATGTTGAACCTGGACCATTAGATTTGGTCTTAGATCTCATGAAAAATGATGTCGACATTGCTGACGAAGACAAAATTTGCACTCTAATGTTTGATGAGATGAAGATAGCCGCAATATGTGAGAATGATCCCTCTAAAGCAGCTGACGAGCAAATCAAAAATTTTGTGCAAGTCGCGATGGTCCAGGGTTTGCGAAAGTTTTGGAAGCAACCGATCTACTTCGACTACGGCAAGCCAATGACAGACGAAATTCTTTGTAATCTCATCCATAAGCTATACAATGCAGGATACCACGTCGTAGCGGTGGTGTCAGATGTGGCACCAAATAACCGAAACTTATGGACACAGCTTGGAATTTCCCCCAGTAAGAATGAGTTACAGAGATGAGGGTGTATTTATTAATTTGGTTTTTATTTTGTTTCAGATAAAACTTGGTTCGAGCATCCGTCGAATTCAGATTTGAAAGTATTTGTATTTGCGGATGTGCCTCACATAATAAAACAATTGAGAAATGACTACCTTGATTATGGCTTAATGATAGAGGGCAAATTATTAACAGCTAAATCCATAAGGCAGGCCATGAATCATTGCGCCTCGTCGGACCTACCAATTATGTGGAAATTGACCGACGAACATTTGAACGTGCAACATTCCGCAAAACGAAATGTCGAATTGGCCACTCAGCTGCTATCGAAGACAACTGCTGATGCAGTGATGGAATGCTGCACATTGGGCTTAGATGTCGAGAACGCCAAGGAAACAGCGAGCTTTATTAAGCTAGTAAATGACTGGTTTGACATTTTCAATACAAAAGCGTTAACCACCAAAAATAAGCCCTCGAAACACTCGTTTGGGAGTAATCTAGCTGTGCAGCGCGGTGTTCTACAGAAAATGAGCGCAATAATGTCCGCTCCAATAGTGCCGAAACTAAAAAAGTGCAGCGCACAACAAGGGCTGAAACTTAAGGATTGCCGCCCATTTCAAACCGGAATCATTGTCAGCAACACATCGCTCGACCAATTGTATCCATATTTGGCCGAACGTTACAATATGGAGTATGTTGTAACGAGCAGGCTATCCCATGAACTTCTGGATGATTTTTTTGTATCAATGCGTTCAAGTGAAGGCCCCGCTAAATTCAAATACAGGATGCGCAAATATCTTCTTGGTAATTAAGCAGATTTGTTCTATGACTATTTAATGTTTGAATGAAAATGTATTCGTTAACCGTTGTAGAAAATTATGTGTCAGCATTGTCCCATGTGCTGGTTCCGAAAACACAATCTGCTCAAGTTACAGAAGGCTTTCCATCAACGGCAGACGTCATAAAAAAAGTTATAAAGACTGATGAGTTGGATGAGTTCAGCGATGATAAGGTAGACAGGCTGCATAGAAAAAGCCTGGATATTGACGATACGGAGATGAAGAACTTTGAATTTAGTTACGATGACCAAACAAATTCGTTATAGTAGTTATGAATTATAAATAATTTGATTTTAGCCTTCTCTATAGTTTTATGAAAGTTAAATATTAAAATTAATAAGTATTAAAAATGTTCTATACTGCTTTATATATATTATAAACTCAAGTACAAAACAAAGAGCTCAGGTGGTGAATTGGAGTTTCTCGTGTCCATTTTCTCACGCGCAGGAGAGGACAGGAGTGAAGGCGACGTTGAACGACGGAGGTGTGGGAAGGCCTGTTTATCAAGAATCGAGGGCGAAAGCCTTGCAAATCCGTAGGTGGAGTTTAGTTTTTGAAGGAGGTCCGAAGCGTATGCCAGTTGATGAGTTCATAGTACCTATCAGGTAAGCTAGCCAGAAAGGAAGGCAAAACGAATGATTGGTTGTTGTACAAAATTATATGTCGGAATTGTCTCATGAGCTGCGCTCGAAAAAAAAGCTACTGAATCAAGAGAAGAAATAAAGACTGATGAGTTGGACGAGCTCACCGATGATACAGTGGACAGGGTTCAAAGAAAAAGCCTCGATATTGATGATAGGGAGATGAAGGGGACGATTGTTTGCAATTACCATGGTCAAAAAATTTCAGTTTAGGGATTAAAAAAGTCATCGGAGCTTGAATAATAATATTTTATACTAAATCTTTTAATTGAAGATATTTCGAAAAGTATCGAATAGCAATGACATTTTTGTTGAAAGACAGTTCACCTTAGAATATAATAGTATATTTATTAAAAACTAAAAAAAGCATAAAAAATCTTTATAGCCATTATAAATTTGATTATAGTTTTAAAAGTATTTTAATTTTATAAAAAACAACTTCGATAATTATAATATGTACATATATATGATACAATTTATGTGACGAGGCAAGTACACTGTAGTACACTGGAATATTAGAGCACATTTTTAAAGGTTTTTGAAAAAATTTATTTAACGATTTTGGCAAGCTGTGAAAAGTTTATAGAACGTACAATTAACCACATAGCTTGCCAAAAAGCTGTCTATTTTTCTATAAAAGTTTTAAATACAAAATACCTAACCAATAGCTATGAAAAGGTGAATCTAGGCTTTGATAACTTAACATCGACCCGCTTAGACCCTCTAGTCGAACGTTCAAAACTACCTGTAAATCAGCAGCACAGCAAAAACCATGTTTTTAAACACCAAGTTCTCTCAGCTCCGAACATTAGATTCGAGACAGATTAACCCGTTCGTTTCGTTCTTTTGAAGGATTGTTGTATTGACGAAATCTTCGAATTCTATAAGAAAGATTTTAAAAAAGATCCACTGGTTGGCGATCGAAACACTTTGTTAGATTTGTCACGCAGAAAAGCAGTTCAGTTGGGAGACATCGTGGCATGTCTTCGAAAAAATCCATGGCGTTGTCCCAGAACTCGTTCGATGCGTTAAATTACCAATGACAAGCTGAAATCGTATTTGCCTTTTACCATGTGTAAAAAACTACTAAATCATGTGGCAAATTTGTATATTTATCATAAATCTGCTGATAAAATTGATATGAAAGAACCAATGGACGAATTCAATTATCAGAAGTACGAAAACAACAAATGTGTTTGCTCTATCGAAAAAATGAATCTCGGCTGGAAGGTTTTGAAACATTCCGGCGCCCCTGTTCGTCACACCACGAACTACCGTTCGCAGTGATTAAACACAAATGAATATGAATAGTGCGCTTCTATAGTATTTTATTTAATTACTATATAATATATTTAACCAAATTTCAATACAAAATCGTTTCGTCGGAGTGGCCGGAAATCTCGGTTAGAGAATTTAAATTTCTGAGCTTGTTGTTGGTATTATGTTGTGTTTTGCAAAATCCATAAATTGTTCATTTTATTAAGTCTTTGTTATTTATAAAAATAATCTGCTTTAAAAAATGTTGTTACTTAGATTTTTTATCTAACAAAACAATGAACAAGTATTAAAATCGAAACAAAATTAGCCGAGCAGCCTGGCTTCTTTTAGAAATCAAGCCAGGAGATGCCAACATTGTTGCAAACAAATTAAAGCAAATTCGAAATTCTACGTTTACACGTAAATTTATTAAATAGTGTAGGTTAATATTTTTGTAAGTTATAATTTATTTTACCTTAAACAAATGCGCGTTCGTTTTATTGTTTTATTAACAAAAGAATCGCCAAGAACAACATAATTATAAGTTGGCATGCCTGCATTTTGTCATAACAAAACAAAAACAGCTGATTAGTTTGCATTTTTTTTAATGCTTACGCCAATTCTCTTTTTTGACAAGCATCAAAGGCTACGACGCTAGCAAGTGCTAATTTTGTAATTATATTTAAAGTTTGCTATCTGTTTTAAAGAATGGCAGCTGACAGCTTATAAACCATGGAATAAATACTCTTAAATTACATTTCATATAAGTTAAAAGAGTCGCCAAGGACATAATTATAAGTTGGCATGCCTGCATTTTGTCATAACAAAACAAAAACAGCTGATTGGTTTGCATTTTTTTAAATGCTTACGCGAATTCTCTTTTTTGACGAGCATCAACGGCTACGACTCTAGCAAGTGCTAATTTTGTAATTTTATTTAAATTATATTTAAAGTTTGCTATCTGTTTTAAAGAATGGCAGCTGACAGCTTTTACTAATAGTTTCTTATACAAATGCACATGCATGGCTCATATCACCGAGTTGCCATTGTTATCCATGTGGCTTGCAACCAATACGCAATAAACATTTTTGTTCGGCTTTTGCAAAACTATGGAATAAATACTCTTAAATAACATTTCATATAAGTGCAAGTGAATTTTTTGTTTAGCTAAGAGCATTTTTTTTTGCTCCTCTATCACTCTCCTTAACTCGCTAAATGTGTGCAAGCAAAAGAGCACAGTGAGCTCCCTCTCATCTTCAATTTCCTCAACTTGAGGTACCCAGTTGGAAATTTAAGTCTTGCAGCAGCACTGTTGCGTACCTCAGTTAACGGGCGTAATAGATTCAAATCGACTAGCTCGAATCTCATTTTCTTCAAGACGTAAAATCGAACGCTGCCATCAGATTTCCTACCGGGTAAGAACGATCAGGCAACGTATACTTACGAACAAGGTGAGCTGTTGCAACCGCTTACTCTCATTTCAGTTCGGTATATTTTCAGTTTAGAGCAGACGTCAACGAGCGAGGTTGTTTTCACGCACGTGTTTGTCCTGGCACCAACATAATCGGATACACTCACGCATACACATTTGAGTGTGAGCTTTTTTTGCGCTCGAAAGGTTTTATTTCAAATTTGCAAAAATGTCACAGTATTGTTTTGTTTGCAAATGTCTATGCAAAGACGTCACAAAATATGTGGATACGCCCAGAAATGAACAAAAAAGGAAACTGTGGTCTCAATCTGTTGGTGTGGATCTAATCGTAAATCGTAAAATTTGTGGAAAACATTTCAATGAAAGTGATTTTTACTATGCAAATGATAGCCAAAATAAGCGTAAACGCCTGAAAGCCGATGCTGTTCCTCAAAGATTAACCACGCCATTTACTGAACACCTACCCTCGGCCTTGGACTCCAATAAGAGAGATTTCAACTCACAGACTGAGTAAGTAAAGTTATGATTAATTGCTGTTTGTACCTCTCAAATATGTTTTTTCATTTATAGAAAAGAAGTCGTAGAAGCTGGCGTTGCCTTGGAAAATTTGCGATTGAAATTTAAAATAATTGAGTTGGAAAATGAAAATACTTACCTCAAGAACCAACTCGAAGATGCGAACTCTTTAAATGAATCGCTCAAACGCATTTTTACCACATCCCAAATCGAACACCTACGAACGGGAACAAGGCGTACATGGAAACAGGAAGACGTATCATATGCAATAAGTCTTCATGCTGCTGGTCCGCGAGCATATCAATATCTTTACACGAAGGGATTTCCACTCCCCCATGAGTCTACATTGAGCAAATGGTGTCGGTCTGTAAATGTTGAACCTGGCCCATTAGATTTGATTTTAGATCTCATGAAAAATGATGTCGAAATGGCTGACGAGGACAAAATTTGTACTCTCATGTTTGATGAGATGAAGATAGCGTCAGTATTAGAGACTAATCCCTCGAAAGCAGCTAATGAGCAAACCAAAAACTTTGTCCAAGTCGCAATAGTCCAGGGCCTCCGAAAGTCTTGGAAGCAACCAATTTACTTTGACTACGATAAGCCTATGACAGACGCAATTCTTAAAAGTCTTATCCAGAAGCTTTACAATGCAGGGTACCACGTCGTAGCTGTGGTGTCGGACTTGGCACCAAATAACCGAAACTTATGGACACAGCTTGAAATTTCTCCTAGTAAGAATGCGTTAAACAGATGTGGGTGTATTCATTAAATTTGTTTTTTTTTTCATTTCAGATAAAACTTGGTTTGAGCATCCATCAAATTCGGATTTGAAAGTATTTGTATTTGCGGATGTTCCTCACCTAATAAAAAAATTAAGAAATGACTATCTTGATTATGGCTTAATGATAGAAGGCAAATTATTAACAGCTAATTCCATTCGGCAAGCCATGAGTCATTGCGCCTCGTCGGACCTACCAATAATGTGGAAACTTACTGAGGAACATTTGAACGTGCAATATGCCGCAAAACGGAATACCGAGTTGGCCACTCAGCTGTTGTCAAATACAACTGCAAATGCAGTGATGGAATGCCACACATTGGGCTTGGATGTCGAAAATGCCAAGGAAACAGCGAGCTTCATTAAGCTAGTAAATGACTGGTTTGACCTTTTTAATACAAAAATGTTAAACGACATAGAAATACCCTCTAAGCAGCCATTTGGGAAAAATCTAGATGCGCAGCGGGCCATTCTACAAAGAATGACTGCAATGATGTCCGCTCCAGTTGTGCCGAAACTAAAAAGATTGAAACTTAAGGAAGGCCGTCCATTTCAAACCGGAATCATTGTCAGCAACACATCGCTGGACCAATTGTATCTATATATGGCAGAACGGTACAACATGGAGTATGTTATAACGAGCAGGCTATCCCAGGCACTTCTCGAAGATTTCTTTGGATCAATGCGCTCAAGTGGTGGCCCCGCTAAATTTAAATACAGGATGCGCAGATATCTTCTAGGTAATTATATAGCGGATAACTTTCATGGTTATTCAATGTTTTGATCGAAATGTTTCGTCAATCGTTTTAGACAATTATATGTCGGTATTGTCCCAAGTGATTGGACCGAAAAAACCACCTGCCATGGCGGGAGGAGATCCATCAACACCAGACGTCATAGAAAAAGAAATGGAGACTGATGAGTTGGACGAGTGCACCTATGATACGGTGGACAGGATTCATAGAAAGAGCATAGATATTGACGATAGGGATATGAAGAACTTTGATTTCAGCTACGATGACCAAAAATTTGAAACTTCGGAACTAGAAAATTCATAGAAGCTTAAAAATGTGTTTGAACAATTGAATTAAGAAATTCTGAAAGTAGAAGGCACTGACTGTCTGCATCTTAAACCGATAGTGTTACAAATTTAATCTGAAATCTTAATAATTTTAATTTACGAAACAAAAACATCCATTTCAAATTCTTTCATACGCTAATCATATATTAATTAAGATATATAGATATCCTGGCAGATGTTTCTTTTACAAAAATGAACAGCCAAGTTGATTTAGACATATCCATTTGGTTTCACCAAGGACAATATGTATATATACTTGTATTTATTTTAAACAATGTTTTCAGCTGAATCACTAAAATGTTGTTAACTTTGTGAATAACACGGGCCAAAAAGGTTCTTCATATAAGATTACCCCAGTTAAAATTTAAAAAATAATAGTTTTCACTGGGAGAAAAAGTTTGCTTTCTGGCAATACCGAAGTATTTTGGTTTTGGTTTAAATTTTTCTAAAAAAAAACAACAATGGATCTTAAAGCTGGAAATGGGATAGTTTTCTTCGATTAGCCATCGCATCTAACCGCGCTCCCCACTTCGCATACATTAAGACTAACCATCCGTAAGTTTAACGATTTTTGTTTTAATTACCTAAAAATAGTTTTTTTTTTTAAATTCTTAGACTGGCTTTAAAAGATAAGTTATAATATAACTAACACCTTGTGGTGAATTGATCCATTCGATGTAAGATCTACATTTTCATTGGGACTGTGGCTGGGGCACGTGTTGTGCTTAGGCATATCATATAATAAATACCGGGTACGCTTACTATCAACTTTACAGCTACTATGATTTTGGTGAGCTAAAGGGCCTGAGTGAAATATGACAGCTGCTGTAATTTGCGACTTTCTCTCACTATGGTACCTGGCTCATAGTAGCACCTGGCATAGTATAATAACAACCAGGTAAGTGATCTTCCATATATTACGACATCACTAATAAGGGGGAGGGGTTTATCCCAGTTAAATGTATCGATAACGTCATCATTTTACCACTAATTTCTTTCATATTTTCAAGAAAATAATATACAGCTGAAGATTAAGTATTTTATTTTTGGTTTTATTCTGGAAAACCGCGTGCGAGTTGGTGTTTTTTCAAAACAGCTAAACTTTTGGTCAATGGCGTAAATAGCTTCTTGACAAAACGCCCATGGTGGGAGGATTGATCCTCTGAACACCCCCTTACATATTTCACTGCTTAAGGCTTGTTGTGTCAAAAAACAGGAACTGAAACCGAAACTGAATTCAGTGCATTTGCGATAATAACACACAAACTAAAACCGATTTTAAATATTTTGTACACAAGTACTTTTGACTTGTTTCTGTTCTAGAAAGAGAGCAATACTAATATTGTTGTGTAACAGTTACAACTGTTACTGTTACTTTTACTGCGAATACTGCTATGTCTATGACTAGGGAAAATTACTTTTTCAACATATTTTGCATTCTTGCCAAAAAGGAGCACAATTCCTTTAAAACTTGGAAAATATTGTTAAATTTTCTGATTTAAAAAAACCTTTTTAGTTTAGAATATGAACATAGTCAATGTCAAGTGTTAAAGTGACGTTTTTTTTGTAGTGAAAAAGAAAAGTAATTGTTGTTTTTAAACTTAAGCAGATAGAAAGCTAAATCTATTTTTTTTGCGTTAAAAAGTAAATAATTTTTAAAACTCTATTGAGCTCAACGTAAACTGTTATTGGCGCCATCTTTCTTGTTATTAATTCACTGCACTTATGTGGTTTTTGGTGAAAAAATATAAAAACGTAAATATAAGTATGGAAAATGAAAAAATAAAGTGAAAAATGCCGAAAAAGTTAAAGTTATGTTGTCTAAATTACATTTTGTTTACGTTCTTTGTTGCACACCGTCAAAAAACTAGAAACTGACATAAATTGAGACAGAAACTGAAAATTGGCGCCAATAAATGCTTTTTGTGACAAGGAACAGAAACTGAAACAGATACTCAATTACTCTGCATATGGAAAGAAGTTCGTAAAGTTTTTGGACTTCATTGAACGATTTTATTAAAGGCGATAAAGACGAAGACGGCCTCTAAGATTGATCTGCCAACTTGATTTGCCAAAATGCAACATACGATTAGCACGCATAAAGAGGTCGAATGTCAAATTAATCTTACCTTGTTATTAATGTACTCTGATACAAAATGACCAACCAATAATACAAGAAAGCAAACGTGAATCTTCAACCACCAAAACAGTAGCATAACCCAAGTGAATTACGAAGTATGCGCCATCTGCCGACGCAGGGCATTACATTTTTTGAGTGTCTGACACAGAGAAAGAGAGAGAGAGAGTAATTCATATGCCTTGACATTGCATACGAGTTGCGATGTATGAGTCGTTTGTCAACTCTCGCTCTCTTTTGGGGTACTATTCGTCAGTCTGTTGCAAACGTCAAAGAGGAAGGTCGTGTGCACGCACCTTGTTTCAGCCAATCTGTAAAAAATATATGCATGCACATGTGTATGTATTGCTTGTTGTCTGCAGCTGTTTATAAGTGTGTGTGTGTGTAAACACTTTTGTTTTTGAGACCGCCGCCAAAACAATTGAATTTGAATTCGAGAAAAATGAATTACTGCACGGTTTGCAGACATAAGAGCGAAAACGGCATAAAATGTGTGCGTCCGCCCAAAAACGTGCAAAAAAGAAAATTGTGGACGAAATCTGCGGGAGTGGAACTGACAAAAAGTAGTAAAATATGTGAAAAACATTTCAAAGATAGCGACTTTTATTATGCAAACGAAAGCCAAAATAAGCGCAGACGCCTGCGGGCAGATGCTCTTCCTCAGCCATCGAATTCCTTTTTTACTGAACACATGCTCTCATCTTTGGACAGCAATAAAAAAGACTTCAACTCACAGACTGAGTAAGTACAGTTATCTTTAATGTCTGTTTGCAACTCTCAAATATGTTGTACTTTCAAATTTTTAGAAAAGAAGTCATAGAAGCTGGCGTTGCCTTAGAAAATTTGCGCTTACAAATCAAAATAAAGGAGTTGGAAAAGGAAAATACTCGCCTCAAGGAACAGCTCAAAGATGCGAACTATTTAAATGCATCGCTGAAAAGAATTTTTACCACATCCCAAATTGAACACCTACGAATAGGAGGGCAGACTCGATGGAAACAGGAAGACGTATCATATGCAATTTGTCTTCATGCTGCTGGACCGCGAGCATATCGACATCTATATAAGAAAGGATTTCCTCTTCCCCATGAGGTTACTTTGAGAAAATGGTGTCAATCGGTAAATGTTGAACCTGGTCCATTAGATTGGATTTTAGAACTCATGAAAAATAATGTCGAAATTGCTGACGAGGACAAAATTTGCACGCTTATGTTTGATGAGATGAAGATAGCGGCTGTATGTGAGAAAGATGCCTCTAAAGCAGCTGATGAGCAACCCAAAAATTTTGTACAAGTCGCAATGGTCCAGGGTCTGCGCAAGTCTTGGAAGCAACCCATCTACTTTGACTACGATAAACCTATAACAGACGCCATTCTTCACAATCTAATCCAAAAGCTATACAATGCAGGGTACCACGTCGTATCCGTGGTGTCGGACATGGCAATAAATAACCGAAACTTATGGACACAGCTTGGAATTTCCCCCAGTAAGAATGAGCTAGAGAGATGTGGGTGTGTTCATTAAAATGATTTTTTTTTTTTTTTTTCAGATAAAACTTGGTTTGAGCACCCTTCGAATTCAGAGTTGAAAGTATTTGTATTTGCAGATGTTCCTCACCTGATAAAACAATTGAGAAATGACTTTCTTGATTATGGCTTAATGATAGACGGAAAATTATTAACAGCTCATTCAATAAAGCAAGCCATGAATCATAGCGCTTCCTCGGAGCTACCAATAATGTGGAAACTGACTGAGGAACATTTGAACGTTCAACATGCCGCAAAACGGAATGTCGAATTGGCTACTCAGCTGCTGTCGAACACAACCGCCAATGCAGTAATGGAATGCCACTCGTTGGGCTTAGATATCGACAATCCTGAGGAAACAGCGAGCTTCCTTAAGCTAGTAAATGACTGGTTCGACATTTTCAATACGAAGGTGTTAGCCGCCAACAATAAGCCCTCGAATGAGCCGTTTGGAAGTAATCTATCTGCGCAGCGCGGAGTTCTACAGAAAATGACCACAATAATGTCCGCTCCACTAGTGCCGAACGTAAAAAGAAGGTGCAGCGCTCAACAAGTGTTGAAACTTAAGGACTGCCGTCCATTTCAAACCGGAATTATAGTCAGCAACACATCGCTGGACCAATTGTATACATATTTGGCAGAACGTTACAATATGGAGTATATAATAACGAGCAGACTATCCCAGGAACTTCTGGAGGACTTTTTTGGATCAATGCGCTCAAATGGAGGCCCAGCTAAATTTAAATACAGGATGCGCAAATATCTTCTTGGTAATTTAGTAGATTGGTATTATGATTATTAAGTGTTCAAATCCAAATGTATTCGTAAATCGTTGTAGAAAATTATATGTCGGAATTGTCTCATGTGCTGCGCCCAAAAACACAACCAGCTCAAGCTATAGAAGAGCTGCCATCAAAGGCAGACGTCGTAAAAGTGAAAATGGAGATTGGTGATTTGGACGAGCCAACCGTTGATACTATGGATAGGATTTATCGAAAAAGCATTGATATTGACGATACGGAGATGAAGAACTTTGAATTCAGCTACGATGAACTAAAATTTGAAACTTAGGAATTAAGAAATTCATAGAAGCTTGAAAATATTTTGAATAATTATAATAATAATAGTATATAATATAATAGAACATCTCTTATGTTTTATTTGATTGAAGCAATTCTAAAAGAAAAGTGGAATGCTTTTAATTCAACTCAGTGGCTTCGGAGCCGTGTGAATTTGGGAATTTGATTGTTACAATAATAAACTTTTCATTTACTTTCATATTTAGTATATAAATAGGTTAGGGACCCACCACGTAAAACCACAATTACAATGAAAGAATGTATTTACATCAGACCGTAACCCGATAACGGGTTGTTATGCTCAGTTAAGAAGAAGAAGATTCTTACATTATGGCCGTAACCGTTTTCAGCATTGGGAAATTTGGCTTACATTCCAACTTAGCTTTGTATAGCGACTCATAGTTAGCCCCATAGTAAAATATACTATATACATAGATACATACAGATATATATACATATACATATATGTACATATATATTGTTCTACTATGGTCAGCCCTGCCACAAAGCCATCGATTTATTTTACTAATTTAAATAAGGTGCGTGACATGATTCTGCCGATGTTTTGGGTCTCGTTATTATTTCAAAATAAATTTAATGTGAATTTGCTATTTGCAACTTGCGGAATTGAGCAAAATTCCACGACTCTCTTAAATTTAAGAGAAATACTTTAAAAGACTCTCTCACTTAACTAACTCGGCATTTCTTTGACAGTCTGAAAGAGCGACAGAGAAAAAAATTAAAGTTAACAAATCAAGAGAAGGCAAGCGTGAGAGTACAGGTATCTTATGACCCAGTTGGAAATTTGGCGTTCACAGCAATGGAAAATTGCGTTTACATATTACCCTATCTATGCCGATGGCCCAGCTATAAAGTGACTTACTTTTCATAAGCAGTAAGCGATATTAGTAATCATGCCGTTTCTGTATGGAGTGTACCTAATTTTAGGTATTAATTTGGTTTCTTTGCATGATATTTGGCTGCATATTTTTACTTTTCCGCGAAAAAAGTATTGCGATTGCACAAAAAACTAAAATCTCTAATTTTATGTTTTTCGACGATTTAATCACTCTGACAACTTTTCCGGCGATTTAGCGTTGTTTTTGTGTTGGGCATGTCTTCAAAGGGTTTCCTATTGAATTTGAGCACTCTAGTCGCTATAGTTGGGTCACCAGAGGAATAATACCAGTAAATCATTTTCCAAAATTTTTTTTCCCGTTTTTTTGTAGTTCATATTTCTTTTAGCTAACTTCGGTTGTTTCGATAAACGTGCGGAAGCCTGAGTTGGTTACCAACTGTTTATTTTTATTAATTAATTTATAACTTTATTTATTTTTATTAGTATTAGTAATCTCTTTTTGTGTATCCGTCCCGTTGTTCTATATCTATATAAAAGTATTAATGTTATGTTTACAATGTGTAGTAACTTGCTTACCAAAAATTGCTTCATTTCATTGCAATAGCTTCAATATTGTTGCCAGTGTCAGGATTGGCTTCAATATGGTATTATTTAAAATATAGTTTTAATGTATTTATTAATAAATAAATCTATTAAGACACTTGGTTGTGTGTGCTCGCGCAATTTCCCACTGGGCTTTTTCTGTCTCTCATAAAGTACTGCAGGTAAGCTACATCTGACACTCACTCTCTTTTTGCATACCAATTATTCAGTGTTTTGCGAATGTCAATCAGTAAGGTTGCTTCCGCGCATGTTATTTCAACCAATCTGTACAAAATATATGCATTTGCATGTGTATGTATTGCTTGGTATTTACAGCTGTATTTGAAAGTATATAAACACAATTGTTTTTGATTTGAAAAAAAAAAAAAATGGACCAAACTTACTGTGCTGTTTGTAGACGTAGGTGCGACGTCAAATGTGTGCGTGTACCCAAAAATGTGCAAAAAAGAAAATTGTGGATGGAGTCTGCGGGAGCGAAACTGAAAGAAAGTAGTAGAATATGTGAAAAACATTTTAAAGAAAGTGATTTTTACTATGCAAAGGAAAGCCAAAATAAGCGCAGACGCATACGGACAGATGCTCTTCCTCAGAAATTGAGCAATCCATTTACTGAACACATGCCCTCACCTTTGGACTCTAACAAAAGAGATTTTAGCTCACAGACTGAGTAAGTACAGTTATCTTTTCCTACTTGCAACCATGGAATAATAATACAAAGTATGACTACTCCCCCGTGTGGTGAGCGGGTTAGAGAATACCACCTCAGCAGGTCAAAGCTTGTCGTATGAGGCGACTAACAATGACACTGGATTCTTTCGAGACCAGTAGGCCTTAAAAGGGTTGTGCGTAGGGTTTGGAACCCACCACGTAAAACCGCAATTCCAATGAAAGAATGTATTTACATCAGGCCGTAACCCGATAACGGGTTGTTATGGCCAGTTAAGAAGAAGAAGGACTACTCTGCTGCTCTCACACTGTTTGTCTGCATAATTTTCATTCTGCTGCTAATGACAAAGTGGAAGTTTGCGTTGCGGAAGATGCTAGTTTGATTTTAATTTAAAAAAAAATTATAGCATGGTTCTACACTGTGTTATTTGCGAAAGTGCAAAAGTGGCACAAAAACTGTACGTGCACCCAATAAAAATAAAAAATAAAATTGTGGGCGGACTCTGCGGGAGTTGAAATAAAAGAAAGGAAGTAGAATGTGTGAACGGCATTTTAATGAAAGTGATTTTTATTATGCAAACGACGGACAAAATAAGCGCAGGCGCCTGCGCACGGATGCCTTTCCTCAGGCATTGAAATCGTTTTCTACGGAACACATGCCCTTGTCTTTCGACTCCCATAAAAAAGATTTCAACTCACAGACTGAGTAAGTAAAATTATCATTTATGCCTAAATGCAACGCTCAAATGTGTGCATATTTCTGAAATATACAGCAAAAAGATCTTCAAATTTGGCGTTGCCTTGGAAAATTTGCGATTGCAAAAGAAAATAAATATACTGGTAAAAGAAAACACAAGCCTCAGAAAAGAGCTCCACATACACACATGCCTATGTACATATGTATGTATATACACATTTATAAATTTACTGCGCACCAAATACCAATAACTGTGCTATGAGAGTGAGTCTCTCGCTCTCTTAGGCTGTCAAAAAATTTATGCAGGCGCGGCGGCATAATAGTCTTACCTTGTATTATTATTCCATGTATGAGAGTGAATTGCGCGTGCCTCGCTCTCTTAGGCACTCAACAAATTTATGCAGACGCGGCGGCATAATAGTCTTACCTTGTAATCTTATTCCATGTATGAGAGTGATTTGCACGTCTCTCTCTCTCTCACTCTCTTAGGCTCTCAAAAAATGTATGCAGACGCGGCGGCATAATATTCTTTGCTTGTATTATGATTCCATGTATGAGAGTGATTTGCGCGTCTTTTTCTCGCTCTCTTATGCCGGGTTTACACTAGGGCACACAGCGTCACACTATGCTGTCATACGGGCATACGTCAGTGTGAACAGCCAACCCGTTGGCACAATTACTAAATGTCACACGAGCGAGCACATTCTCAGTGTGAACACAAGTAATCGTTTGGTGTCATACGATCCGTGTGACAGTAGCTGGCTCATTTTGGAAACCAAAATGTGTCACCTCAGTGTAAACATCTGTGTCATAAAAATGGTTCAAATAAACAATTTTTCGGTGTGCCTGCTATAGAACATGCTGGTTCTTTTTTACACTGTGACTATAACAACGTTTGTTTGTGTGTTGAATTTAAAAAAAAAACTACAGCATTTTTAAATACAAATTTAAAAAAAAAAATTCATAGAATAATAATGTTCGTGTGCGACGCGTGGTAATAATAGTGCCATGCACATTAATAGCGTGTTTCCACTATCGCTTTTTCTCAAAATGCGAATAGTAGCATTTTGCGTTTCTATTACGTCGCTTTCGCTCTCGCATTTCGTTTAACAGCTGATTCATGTAACCATCGCTGCGGCAAGCACTTTGTTTACATTTTTGTGTAATTTTAATTGCTTTGATTAAACTAAATTCAACATAAAAAAATCATAATAACATTGTTTTATATTTTAAAATATACATTTGGTATACATATTCTATATAAACATAAGCAATATATGCTTAATAGGCGGCAAGAAATTCCTTAAAAATTAATGTAAATAAACTTGACGACTGCTCAAGAATCGGACAACACTAGACTTATTTTCTGAAATTTTTTGAAATTATATAATTATTTCGTAGTTAAAATAGGCGATAGGCAGAAATTGCACAAATGAACTAGTAAAATCGACTGAACTAGTTACTTTGAAATAAAATGTCACATTTTGAGTCGCATTTGTTTTGTGTGGGCAACAACAATGCCAGTGCAATTTGCATAGGACAAAAAGCGACATTTCAATTTTTGGTGTGAAAAAGTGAAAAGCGACATAGTGGAAACACGATATAAATGTTCGCTTTCGTATGACTCTTTTCGTAGTTCTTGTTCACGAACTTGTTCATTGTTTACTTTTTACGAACTTCTGGCCTCAGCGTCATACAGTCATACTGTCATAATGTAAAAAGGTGTTTACACCTAAACATATTCATTTGCTGTCACAGTAGTGTGACTCATAATGTGTGTGTGCCCCCAATGTAAACACTTTCCACGAGTCACAGCCGCACGTCACACTGTCATAGAGTCATACAGTGTAAACCCGGCATTAGGCTCTCAAAAAATGTATACAGACGCGGCGGCATTATAGTCTTTCCCATAGAATAAAAATACCAGGAACGCGCATTATGCTGCTCTCTTACAATGCGCGTGCCAATTTTTCATTCCGCTGCGAATGTCAAAGACGGAAGGTTGTGTCGCGCTTGTTATTGCCTTGCTTTGTTCGCGTGTGCATGTGTATGTCTTGTTCGATGTTTACAGTTGTATGCGATTGTGCATTAGCATTTTTTTAAATTTTGTGTTCGCTGCTCAAATAATTTGATTTCAAAAAAAAGAAAATGAACATGGATCAATATTGTGTCATTTGCAAACATAGGTGCGAACGTGGCACAAAAACTGTGCGTGCACCGAACAATGTACAAAAACGAAAATTGTGGGCGGAATCTGTTGGTGTTGAATTTAAAAAAAGTAGTCGAATGTGTGAAATGCATTTTAACCAAAGTGATTTTTATTATGCAAACGACAGCCCAAATAAGCGTAGGCGCCTGCGGCGGGATGCTGTTCCTCAGGCATTGAAATCGTTTTTTACGGAACACTTTCCCTCGTCTTTCGACTCCAATAAAAAAGATTTCAACTCACAGACTGAGTAAGTAAAATTATCATATATTTCTACCTGCAACTCTCAAACATGTGCATATTTATGAAATATTAAGAAAAGAGATTCCAAGGTGTTGCCTTGAAAAATTTGCGATTAAAAATTAAAATAAAAGAATTCTTTTTCTTGACTGGCCTTAACAAACCGTTATCGGGTTACGGCCTGATGTAAATACATTCTTTCATTGGAATTGTGTTGAGTTGAAAATGTTTGTTCTACGCATTTTTGCATCGTACGAGTTAAAAATGGACATTTCTGAAGAAAAATTAGAAGGATTTAGCAGCGATGATGCTGTTTTAGATCAGTATATTACTTTTAATGAACTATATGTAAGCAGTACAGATTCTGCAGATGAAAATTTTGATATAAGTAATAAGTTATGGTCTAAAAAGTGATAATACAAAGCAAGCATTTTCAATATAGGAAACCAATTTGGAAGCAGAAGCAAATAAATGCAATGTTTCAACTTCCAAAAAATTGCAGAAAAAACTATGTTATGAAGGCAAGTCCTACTTGTCAACCAGTGACAAAATTGTGCCTTGCTGTGGGACTTGAGATTTGCAGCATTGCCGAAACAAATGTAAAGATAAAATTACACCAGAACAGCAACAAGAAGTTCATAAATTATACTGGAAGCTGAGATCGTACCAATTGTGACAATAGTTTGCTGCAGGACGAATTGAAATACATACACCTTAAACTATGCGCAGAGATAAAAGTGCAACTAATCCAAGGAACCGGATGAAAACATATAAATTCCTTTTTGGAAATAAGCGGTCAGCGATTGTTGGTGTGTCACAAGTGTTTTAAACTAGCTTTATGCGAAAACGATCAGTTTATTAGAACTTTAATTAAAAAAAGATCTACGTGGTAAACACAAAAACCCAAGAAAACTGCCACCAGCAAAGGAAATTAATTTAAGATTTGAATTATAATTTTTCGTTAAAAGCCAAAAGTACTATCGTGTAAGCAATAACCTTATCTATTGTAATGCCTTAATATAAGTTTGAATAAAACATCTTATGTTTACTTAAAAATACGCAATATAGAGTTTAAACGCTTAAGTTACTTAAGGTCCAGAAAAACATAAATTTATGTATTGAAAATGCGCTTAAGTATAAAAGGTATAATATTTACATTCTTTATCATTCCTTTTTCAAAAATTGCACATTTTTTTCCTATAAAATTATTACTTATATATAAAGTTATAGATCTTTCCCAAAAATCAAGTAAAATAAAAACTACACACACTATACCGATATCTCAATACTTACTTTTTCGACATAAGCTATTCCATATGACCACAGATATGTATGTATTTACACATTTAAGGTTTGTGCCGCGCAACAAATACCATCTCTGTCGCTCTCAAACAAAATTGGCACGCGCGTCGGTGTAATGCGCGTACCTGGTATTATTATTCTATGAGTCTTTCCTTGTATTATTATACCATGCTTGCAACGCTCAAATAAATAAATGTTTCTTAAACTTACAGAAAAGAGATCGTCGAAGCTGGCGTTGCCTTGGACAATTTGCGCATGCAAATTAAAATTAAGGAGTTGGAAAAGGAAAATGCCCGCCTCAAGGAACAGCTCAATGAAATGAACTATTTAAATAAATCCCTCAGCCGCATATTTACGACCACCCAGGTGCAAAAGCTGAAAATTGGAGGACGAGTAAACTGGAATCATGAAGATATGTCATATGCAGCTAGTCTTCAAGCTGCTGGGCCGCGAGCATTTCGGCATTTATACGAGAAAGGATTCCCGCTTCCCCATGAGTCCACATTAAAAAGATGGTGCCAAACAGTAAATGTCGAACCTGGCCCTATTGATTTGATTTTGGATCTCATGAAAAATGATGTCGACATTGCTGACGAGGACAAACCATGCACTCTCATGTTTGATGAGATGAAGGTAGCCACAGTATGTGAGAATGATCCCTTAAAAGCGGCTGCTGACCAAACCAAAAAATTTGTACAAGTCGCGATGGTCCAGGGCCTGCGAAAGTCTTGGAAGCAACCCATCTACTTTGACTACGACAAACCTATGACCGACGAAATTCTTCGAAATCTTATAGAGAAGCTATACAATGCGGGGTGCCACGTCGTAGCGGTGGTGTCAGATATGGCACCAAATAACCGAAACTTGTGGACACAGCTTGGAATTTCCCCCAGTAAGAATGCGTAAAAGTCATGTTGGTGTACCCATTGAATTGTTTTTTTTTTTTTTTTGTTTCAGATAAAACTTGGTTCGAGCATCCTTCCGATTCAGATTTAAAAGTATTTGTGTTTGCGGATGTGCCTCACCTAATTAAACAATTGAGAAATTACTATCTTGACTATGGCTTAATGATAGAAGGCAAATTATTAACAGCTCATTCAATAAAGCAAGCCATGAATCATGGCGCCTCGTCCGACCTACCAATAATGTGGAAACTTACTGAGGAACATTTGAACGTGCAACATGCCGCAAAACGGAATATCGAGTTGGCCACTCAGCTGTTGTCAAATACAACTGCAAATGCCGTGATGGAATGCCACACATTGGGCTTGGATGTCGAAAATGCCAAGGAAACAGCGAGCTTCATTAAGCTAGTAAATGACTGGTTTGACATTTTCAATACAAAATTGCTAACCACCAACAATAAGCACTCGAATAAGCCGTTTGGGAGCAATTTAGCTGTACAGCGCGATGTTCTACAGAAAATGAGCGCAATGATGTCCGCTCCAATTGTGCCGAAACTAAAAAAGTGCAGCGCTCAACAAGGACTGAAGGTTAAGGAATGTCGTCCATTTCAAACCGGAATCATTGTCAGCAACACATCGCTGGACGAATTGTATCCATATTTGGTCGAACGTTACAAAATAGAGTATGTTATAACGAGCAGGCTATCCCAGGAAATTCTGGAGGATTTTTTCGGAGCAATGCGCACACAAGGTGGCCCCGCTAAATTCAAATACAGGATACGAAAATATCTTCTTGGTAAATTAGTAGATTAGTTTTATAATTATTAAATGTTTTAATTGAAATGTATTCATCAATCGTTCTAGAAAATTATACGTCCCATGTACTGGGCCCGAAAACACAACCTGCTGAAACCACAGATGCCATAGAAGAAGTAATGGAGCCTGAGTTAAGTGAGCACACCGATGATTTTTGTCTTCGTAGAAAATCCCTGGATATTGACGATATGGATGAGAAGTACATTGAATTAATTTACGATGACTAAAAAATTCTAGTACAAGATTAAGAAACTCATCGATTTATTTTACTTATTTAACTAAGGCGCTTATTTTAAAACGATTTGAATTTGCTATTTTCACTTAAATTGAAGTAAAGCTCGAAATGAATGCACTTTCATTTGGGATACTTCTTAGAAATCTTAAAATAATAATGTTAAAATACAAATGCACAAACAAATCTGTAAATGTAATTTTTCGTCAATATCGGAACTTCACATAGTTTCCAAATTTGCATAGCAAAATAATTTTTGTTTAAGAAATTCAATTTCGAAATTTGAGCAAAATATCATAAAAGCGAATAATTTAAAAGTGACGTCTACTGCGACAAGACGACTCTCTTAAGTTTAAGAGGAGTACTTAATAAGATACACTCACTTTACAACTGAAGATGGTTAATTTTTTTGACAGTCTGATAGAGCGAGAGAAAGATTATCAAATCTCTCTCTGAAAATTTGATTAACCGAGAGAGGGCAATCGTTAGAGTAAGGTTAACTTATAGCCCACTGGGAAATGTGGCACCCTTTGTATTCATAGTCAGCAGGGCCACAAAGCGCCTTACTTTTCATAAGCAGTAAGCAGAATAGTGGGCATGCTACTTTTGTTTCGACCTCTCGGTGAAAGATTGTTTTTCAAGATTATATTTACTTTTTAGTATTAGTAAGTACTTTTTATGTATCCTCTTCGAGTTTATATTTGTAAAAATATTAATTAAATATATAGATATTTTAAATTAGTTACAATTAGTAGTAACTTGCTTACCAAAAATAGCTGCATTTCATTGTAGTAGCTACTTTTCAACTTTCTGTGCCAACTTTTGGTAACGTTTTTGCAAGAGCCACTGCTTGTAGGCTTGGCTTTATTATGGTTTATATAGTCAAGTATGTAGCCATAATATTGTTAACGAATAACTTAAAATGTTAATGAATAAATATGTTTATTATCTTACTTGGCTGTTTAGTTTTCCGCAGTAAAAAACTGACATACAAAAGTGATTCTGTTGTGGCGGTAGAGTAGCGGAGAAACAGAAACAGACTGAAATTCTGTTTCTGCTTCACTTTCTGTACTTTTGACATGAACATTGTTTGATCATAAAAATGCAAAATTCTCAACTCAAACGCTCTTGTGTTGTTGTGTTCTGTTGCAAATATATTCAATTTTGTTTCTGTTGCTAAAGATGGCACAAATTGCTTTCGCAAAAACTGCCAAAATGTAATATTCAAAGGTGTGCCAGAAATCGCTTTCAACCAAATTTCAACCCACCAGAAATTTTACATTGTACCATATGTGCATCTCTTCAAACGATTTTCAGCTGAAAAACAATCAAATGCAGGCCGAAACCTTAGAGAGCGTTGAACATCTATAATGAAAGTATTTGATTGTCTTATTTGTCAAGAGATTTCAAATGAATTTTGACTAATTCTTGTAAAGATTTGAGGCACACCACCAATTATATCTATGACGCAAACGAAAACTGACGGCATTAGGCCCTGACATCATCACTTACAAAACCAAGTCAATTTCCTACTGGGTTCCCACTGGACAAGAGCGCTGTGTAAGGCGCGCTCTCCGTAACCATTTATTCCTACCCCTCCACTATTGTTTTGATACATTCAGTCGCTGGCCGAATGCCGACGAGAAATGTTGCGTTCACGTTTCTGTCACATGAACATATAAGCGTGTTTATATGTCTATATTTGTATGTAAATAAAGTTTCAAAAAATATTCACTTCAGTTCTGTTTAAGGTTTTTATTTAAATTTGCGAAAAATGGACCAATATTGCGTGATGTGCAAATGCAGAAGCAATGCAAAATTTGTGAAAACGCCCAAAAATGTGCAGAAAAGAAAATTGTGGTCTGAATCTGCTGGCATAGAGCTATTCGAAAATCGTAACATTTGTGAAAAACACTTCAAAGACAGTGACTTTTATTATGCAAAGAATAGCCAAAGTAAACGCAGACGCCTCCGGACGGATGCTCTTCCTCGTGCGTTGAAAACGCCATTTACTGAACACCTTCAATCGTCTTTTGACTGTAACAAAAAGGATTTCAACTCACAAACAGAGTAAGTTCAGTTCTCATTAGTTCTTAGATGCAACGTTTAATTATGTTTTTCTTCAATGTGCAGACAAGAGATCATAGAAACTGGCATAGCCAAGGAAAATAAGCGATTGCAAATTAGAGTAAAGGATTTGGAAAAGGAAAATACTCGCCTTAAGGAACAGCTTAAACAAGCGGACAAGTTAAATGAATCGCTGCACCGTATTTTTACCGTGTCCCAGCTGCAACAGCTACGAAGTGGCAAACAGGCTCGCTGGAAACAGGAAGATATCTCATATGCCGTTTGTCTTCATGCTGCTGGACCGCGAGCATATCGACATCTATACATGAAAGGATTTCCGCTTCCCTCTGAGTCTACATTGAAAAAATGGTGTCGCTCGGTAAATGTTGAACCTGGTCCATTAGATTTGATTTTAGATCTCATGAAAAATGATGTCGACATTGCTGACGAGGACAAAATTTGCACTCTCATGTTTGATGAGATGAAAATAGCCGCAGTATGTGAGAAAGATGCCTCTAAAGCAGCTGACGAGCAAATCAAAAATTTTGTACAAGTCGCGATGGTCCAGGGTCTGCGAAAGTTTTGGAAGCAACCCATCTACTTCGACTATGACAAGCCCATGACAGACCTAATTCTTCAAAATCTTGTCCAGAAGCTATACAATGCAGGGTATCACGTCATAGCGGTGGTGTCAGATATGGGACCAAATAACCGAAAATTATGGACACAACTTGGAATTTCCCCCAGTAAGAAGGCGTTAATGTGATGTTGGTGTACCCATTAAATTGTTTTTCTTTTTTGTTTCAGATAAAACTTGGTTCGAGCATCCTTCCGATTCAGATTTAAAAGTATTTGTGTTTGCGGATGTGCCTCACCTAATTAAACAATTGAGAAATTACTATCTTGATTATGGCTTAATGATAGAAGGCAAATTATTAACAGCTCATTCCATAAGGCAAGCCATGAATCATTGCGCCTCGTCGGATATTATAAAGTGTGCGGTATCGATAAATTGGAAGCTGACTGACGAACATTTGAAAGTGCAACATTCCGCTAAACAGAATGTGGAATTGACTACTCAGCTACTGTCGACTGCAACTGCCGATTCAGTGATGGAATGCTACACATTGGGCTTAGAAGTCGAAAACGCCCAGGACACCGCAAACTTCATTAAACTAGTAAATGACTGGTTTGATATTTTCAATACCACCAACAATAAGCCCTCAAATGATCCGTTTGGGAGTAATCTAGCTTTTCAGCGCGAAGTTCTACAGAAAATGACCGGATTAATGTCCGCTCCACTAGTGCCGAACGTAAAAAGAAGGTGCAGCGCTCAACAAGTGCTGAAACTTAGGGAATGTCTTCCATTTCAAACTGGAATCATTGTCAGCAACACAGCGCTGGACCAATTGTATCCATATTTGGCCGAACGTTACAATATGGATTATGTTATAACGAGCAGGCTATCCCAGGAACTTCTGGAGGATTTTTTCGGTTCAATGCGTTCAAGTGGTGGCCCCGCTAAATTCAAATACAGGATGCGCAAATATCTTTTGGGTAATATAGTAGATTGGTATTATGATTATTCAATGTTTAAATCCGTTTATTTGTCAATCGTTCTAGAAAATTATACGTCTCATGTACTGGGCCCGAAAGCATACCTGCCGTCAAAGGCAGACGTCATAAAACAAGAAATGGAGACTGATGAGTTGGACGAGCTCACCTATGATACTGTGGATAGGATTCATAGAGAAAGCCTGGATATTGACGATACGGAGATGAAGAACTTTGAAATTAGTCACGATGACCAAAAATTTACAGTTTAGAGATTAAGAAAACCATCAAATTATTTAAGTAATTCAATTAAGGCGCTTTAATATATTTCCAGTAATTTTAATAGTTTTATTAGTATGTATATCTCTATGATATGATAGACTTTGAAAAATACAAATGGTTTTTCTTGTAAATGACTGTTTACCTTAGAATAGTATAAAAGTTATTATTTATAAGAAATGTAAAAAATGCATTTAAGAACAAAGGCTTTAAAAATTGTTACAAATTAGATTGTAGTCTTATTTACAGTTTATAAAATACTAGGTTTGCCACGCTTTCAGGTCGTTTTCATGTTAACCAAACTTATTGTCTTCTTATCAATATCAAGGCATTCTAGTGAATTTCCTCGTTAACATAGATATACATACATATAAAATACTAGCTATATATTCTAAATGTCGAGAATTGCGAAGTTAGCAAATCTTATAGTATATTGCTTAAAGAATGAACTGCAATTCGAATTAAAGGTCATTAAATGTCGGTTCAACATCTTTCAGACTGTGCGATATTCCCTAACAACTTCGCTATTTTGTTACCGAATTTCCTTAAATTGATGTTGAAATCTTCGTAAAGGATTTATTTATTGAATTAAAAATTAGCGTATGAACAACTGTCTGTAATTTTTGATTTATTTACTTTAGAAAAAACTTTAACCGACGAATTTGAAAAAAAAAATGTAGTTCATTGCTCTGTACTCGCAATCGAAAAGTAGCCGAGACCCGTCTGCAAGATATTGAATCGATATTCTTCTTCTTAACTGGCCATAACAACCCGTGTTATCAGGTTACGGCCTGACGTAAATACATTCTTTCATTGGAATTATGGTTTTACGTGGTGGGTCCCAAACCCTACGCAAAACCCTTTTAAGGCCTGGGGTGGCTCTACTGGTCTCGAAAGAACCTAGTATCATTGTTAGTCGCCTCATACGACAAGCTTTGACCTGCTGAGGCGGTATTCTCTAACCCGCTCACCACACGGGGTGAATCGACATTAAGCACCTTTAATTTTAATTACAGTTCTCGATCGGTAAGAAGGCTCGCGAGTAGCAGATCCTGCTGACTTCGCAGCTCTCGTAATCTCAATTTTTTTCAAATATCCAAAAATTTTGCCGCATTCAAAATCAGAAACAAAAATTTTGCAAAAGGTATGTTTTAGCATACTGTAATTGGAGCTCAAAATTCCGATCTGACTACCAGTGTTTATCATTATTTTAGCACCATCAGATTTTGAAGCCACGCTTTCTCATAATAACAATGATTTCAATGGTTCCGGATGAAGGTGGCAGCTCAACTTTTCCGAAACAACAGCACATTAGGCCGGACTCATTTTCAAACTAGAGTGCGTTGCAGTGATTACATTCATATCACAATTCATCAATATCAAATTTCTGGTGAGCATTATAAGTCATGTCGGATTGGTAATCGGAAATCATACGGTTGAGTGAGGACAACGATTCAACGCAGGTAATATCACCCACTCTTTTAGAAGTGCATTAGAAGGGCATTAGTAATGCGTTTTCTTTCATCAATTCATCGCATCTCAAGATTTTTAGGTCGTTCATTAGGACTTCATTACAACTTTGTTGCTGGCATTTCTGCTCATTGGCGTATTTCTGTCATTGTTTTTTTTTTCTCTGCGCGGTCGATATTAATTTAGAACAAATTGAATGTGAAATTAGCTATTTTTACTTAAAATGAAGTCAAATAGAATACACTTTCATTTGGGATACTTCTTAGAATGCTTGAAATCAATGTATACTTACACATACTCTCTCCTAAGCCATTTCAGCCTCTCACAAAATGCTAAGAATGCTCGCTCAACGACGACTTTACCTTGTTAAGTATACATTGCTTGAAATTATATTTAAATGTAAATGCATATCAATATGTCGACTCTTATCTATTCTTATTCCATGCGTCTCTCTTAAGTTTAAGAGAAATGCTCTTATTTAGCAAGAGTCTTGAGTCAAAGCGGTTAATTTTTTTGGACAGACTGAAAGAGCGATAGGGAGCATAACAAAGCTCTCTTAAAATTGACAAATCAAGAGCAGGTATTTTATTTCATACACCTTGCTCTCAGGCTCGCCCATTCATGGTTTAACAAGCTTACCTTTTTAAGTATACCTTGCTCTCACGCTTGTTCTCTGTTGATTCGACTATTTTCAGTATTGTTGCGAGCTTCAACAATAAGAGTTGTGTCCGCGGGCATTACTTTTCGCTGCCACCGCACCTTATGCAAAATTAAGTGTGTGTGTGTATGTGTACGCGTTGCTTAAAATTTACCGCTGTTTATAAACAAATACAAATAGTGTTTTTTTTTTCTATTTCCTAAAAATGTCCCATTGTGCTATTTGCAAATGCAAGTGCCAAAAAGGCACAAAATGTTTGAGTGTGCCCAGAGAGGAAAAAGAAGATTATTGTGGTCAGAATCCTCTGGAGCAACTCTGAAAAAAGATTCTTTGGTGTGTGAAAAACATTTCAAAGACTCTGACTTTTATTATGCCACCGACAACCCAAACAGGCGCAGACGCTTAATGCCAGATGCTGTTCCCCAGAAGTTAAGCTCGCCATATACTGTATACCTGGCATATACGTCTTTTGACTCCTATAAAAAAGATTTCAACTCAGAGACGCAGTAAGTACAATTCTCATAAATTCCTACTTGTAACTCTAAAACTTGCTGCGTTTGTTTACCAGGGTTTAAGAACTAGTCTTATACTATAGTTTTATAGCCAACAGTCGTAGTCAAGCCAGAAGTGCTCCGGTTTGTTGAAAGCAACTGCCTGTTGCACGAAGCGAGGTCATATGACTTGTATCTCGCACCGTTTGTGGGCACGGTAATATGCCCGTAAGCTGTCTTGCCTGCAACCCTATGCATCTAGCTACAGATCGGACTCTTGAAAGAAAAAAAAAACATATAAGTAGATACATTGCTGCATAAACACTCCAGGTCTAGGACAGGCCAAACAGTTACTTGGATCTTATAACCAGATTAGGTTCAAGAAGCTATCGCAGCTAGGGAAGAGCTCTATCAGAATTCTCCTAAGCAAGCTGGGCATCACCGGCTCTGCCACTTGCAGGTTCTGTGAACTTGAGGTGGCATCCTCCCAGCACATTCTAGCCGAGTGTGATGCCCTGGCGAGTCGAAGGTTGACGCTCCTAGGCGGATACAGGATCTGGTTGGAACCATCCCATATAATTCAGTTTATAGCAGTGAAAGGACTGACAGTGGAGCTGTAGGCTCAGTAGGGCGCACAATAGATCTCACAGGTCGGTAATCCCCGATAACATTATTATTAGTATTATTACCTTGAGGACAGAAGGCTACAGAGAAACACCTGCACCCAGAATTTTTCCCTGCTAGCATTTGCTCAAAGCATCACTATTGAAGGTACTTTTTGCCGTTGTTGTCGTATTTTTCTCTGCCGACGTTTGCTCTGCAGCCATGTGCTGTGTAAAACATAAGAAATTTCTAGATTTTAGTTTTCTATTTTAATAATAATGTTCTAGAGGCCTCGCCCCCTGCTCGTTTAACTTACCAACCACCGTGCCCACCTAGTGGTAGATCATATTCCTTTTCCTCTTCTTCTCATTTACTTTAGTCAACTGTCGAAATTTTGATCGTCATATTGGTCCTGGAAAAGTGGCAAGTGTCCATGAAATTTTTCCAAATGAGAAGAGAGTAGTTACCTGAGTTGGGGGAATTCCAAAACAATCATTGCCTTGCGCATACAACTTCGTACCATAAACTTGGTAACATCAAAAACAAAAGAAACACTAAGATGAGTAAAGTCGCACAAAAAATTCTTCTAAGAAGCGCCATTTTTGCAAAATTGAGAGCAAACATGAAATCAGTCTGTGTAGTGTTTGAAAATATTCACTGGTATGGTAGGGTACAAATCATGATGATACTCTTTCCCTCATTTTAAAAATAAACCTTGGTCAAGAAGAGCTCTCCACAAACTGTTTATTAATCTTGAATTAAACAGCAGCAACAACAGTAATAATATTAAAAAATAAGCATGCTTTTAAACGCTGCCTTAAATTATGTATTTCTTAAAAATTTACAGACAAGGTAACGAAAATTCGCGCTTGCAAGCTAAAATTAACGAGTTGGAAACGGAAAATACTTGCCTCAAGGAAAAACTCAAAGAAGCGGACATGCTAAATGAATCACTCAAACGCATGTTTACCGCTTCCCAGCTCCAGCAGCTTCGAAGTGGAAAACAGGCCCGCTGGAAACAGGAAGATATATCATATGCAATTTGTCTTCACGCTGCTGGACCGCGAGCATATCGGCACTTATACATGAAATCATTTCCACTACCTCATGAGTCTACGCTGAAAAGATGGTGTCAATCGGTAAATATTGAACCTGGCCCATTGGATTTGATTTTAGATCTTATGAAAAAAGATGTTGACATTGATGATGTAGACAAAATTTGCACTCTCATGTTTTGTGAGATGAAGTTAGCGGCAGGATATGAGAAGGATTCCTCGAAAGCAACTGCTGAGCAAACTAAAAATTTTGTTCAAGTCGCGATGGTCCAGGGTCTGCGAAAGTCTTGGAAGCAACCCATCTACTTCGACTATGACCAACCTATGACAGACGTAATTCTTAAAAGTCTTATTCAGAAGCTATACGATGGAGGGTATCACGTCGTAGCGGTGATATCAGACATGGGGCCAAATAATTGCAAATTATGGACACAGCTTGGAATTTCCCCTAGTAAGAATGTGTTGGATAGATGTGGGTGTATCCATTAAATTGTTTCAATGCTTTCAGGTAAAACTTGGTTTGAGCATCCTTCGAATTCAGATTGGAAAGTATTTGCATTTGCGGATGTGCCTCACCTATTTAAACAATTGACAAATCAGTATATTCAATCTGGTTTAATGATAAATGGTAAATTATTAACAGTTCATTGCATAAGGCAAGCCATGGATCATTGCTCCTCGTCGGACCTATCAATAATGTGGAAACTGACTGAGGAACATTTCAACTTGCAAAATTCCACAAAGCAGAATGTCGAATTGGCCGCTCAGCTGCTGTCGAATACTACGGCCAATGCAGTGATGGAATGCTACTCATTGGGCTTTGATGTCGAAAACGCCGAGGAAACAGCGAGTCTTATTCAATTAGTCAATGACTGGTTTGACATTTTCAATGCAAATATGTCAACCGAGAACAATATGCCCTCGAAGGAGCCATTTGGAAGAAATCTAGATGTGCAGCGAGAAATTCTACAGAGAATGACCGCAATGATGTCAGCTCCATTAGTGCCGAAACTAAAAAGGCATCCGCCATCACGAAAAGGCAGCTGTCAACAAGTGTTGAAACCTCCATTTCAAAACGGAATCATTATCAACAACAGATCGTTGGAGGAATTGCATCAATATTTGGTACAATGGTACAACATGGAGTATGTTCTAACGAGCAGGCTATCCCAGGAACTTTTGGAGGATTTCTTTGGATCAATGCGTTCGAGCCGCGCTAAATTCAAACACAGGATGCGCCAATATCTTCTTGGTAATTTAGTAGATTAGTTTTATGATTGTTTTGATTCAAATATATTCATCAATCGTTCTAGAAAATTATTTGTCGGTATTGTCCCATGGCCTGGGACCGAAAACACAACCTGCTCAAGCTACGGAAGACCTGCAATCAACGGCAGACAGTATACAAGAAGTAATGGAGACTGATGATGAACTCACCGATGATACGGTGGACAGGCTTCATAGAAAAAGCCTGGATATTGACGATACGGATATGAAAAACTTTGTATTTAGTTACGAAGACCAAATAGATTCAGAGTAGGAATTAAGAAAGCCCTCTAATGGCTTGAAAATATGTTGAATAATTATTTATTTATTTATTTATAAAATACTAACTTAAAGTTAAGACCATAAGCTAACAATATTTCACGAGCTAGTAGCCATGGCTGCCGAGGCTTTAAGCTATAGCTTACGAGTTACGAGTGGTAGTTTCGTGGAGAGTTGGCTTTTGAATAATTATTATAAGATAGTATATAACACACTTTAGAGCGAAATATGTAGATGGGAAAATAGAATTTATTAAGATGATTTCATAAAAGCAATTATCAACAGAATACTCATACGCTGCACTGTCGACCTTTTTCTTACAAAAGTGGCACTAGAAATCCGCCACTTTCTGTGCGCACGTTAATCAGCCGTTTAAAAATATTAATAGCGCAATTTTGTTAAGCATTGACGCAGAAATCTATTCCAACCAAATATCTTGCAAAATCTCGATCAGTGTTCCATTGTAGTATGAGACTTGCTAACATCGAAGCTAGCGAAATACGAAAGCTGTACTGGAGATACAAAAAGGTTGCCGGATTCGAAATTAACCGAAAAAGGTATGGCTCGGGAGGAAAAATGTACCGGCCAAAGTAGCCAGTCCTGGAACTCGCACCTGGGTTGCGCAAGAGCGATGGTAATTCTTCATTCTTAAATGAACGCTAAGCACTGGCATCTGACACTGACAAAGAAGAAATGACATTCAACAAATCAAAGGCAGACAAACTGTAGAATCGAAAGCCAGATTCGCTCAATATACGTTTTTTAAATTAATGACTTCAACTGATAAATCTTGAGACACATTTTTGGGATATTTTTTGATAAATTCAAAGGCAGCTTTTTCGACGTCCGCTGACACACTCAGGAACTGCCACAAAACCAAAAACCTCACCGTCAGGCCTGCATCAAATTTTGTTTAATTAAAATCTATATATAAATACGCTAAGCGAAAATTAGGGTGTGGTACTGATTGCTTCGCAGTAAATCAACGTTTTCAGGTTAAGCCTATACCATTTGAAAGATAAATGCTTAAGGTTTGCAGAATATAAGTTTCAGTGGGATACGTTGTGTTTAAGTCAGGTAAAAATTGGTTTGAAGTAAAAAAAAATATATACGTTAGAAAAAAACAACAACAAACTGTGCTCATCACAAATGTTGTTATTTCGTGTTTTCTTCTCTCCTCTCCTTAATGAGCTGTTATGATACGATAAGGCGAATACTATTCTACATATAAATACGCTAAGCGAATATTCATTGTGGTACCGATTACTTCGCAATAACGTAACGAATTTAGGTGAAACCTATGCGATTGGAAAGATAAAAGTTACACCTAGATACGTTGCGTTTTAGTAAAGTAAAAATTGATTTGAAGTAAAAAATATACTCTATACGTTAGAAAAAATCAACAAGAAAATACATTGTGCACACAAACATTGTTATTTCGTGTTTTCTTTTCTGGTCTGTCGGACTCAAAAAATTCAAAACAAAGTTGTACAATATATAAGTTAGACAGAGACCAATCTCTACAGTGACAAAAATTATATATTATATAAAATTTATTTCGTTTCTTGTAAAATGTCTACTTTAGATAGGACGTCCAATGTAGACAGCGTCCAGACTAGACAGTTTTCACTATAAAATATAGCTGGCATTTAAAATACCGGAAAAACTGAACCAAGCTAATACAAAAAATTGTACCCTAACCCTTTTTCTTTATAAACACTAAATACGGTAAAATGGGAACGGAAGTATACTCTTATATCTTCTTTCGTAAGATCGATATGCCTGTAAACATTTTCCTATTGGGAAGTTCCAATTGATAAGTTTTCCTATTGGGAAGTTGGCTATTACGGGGCAAAAATTACTTATACCCAAAACTCCAGTATTCTTGGGTCAATGTCGTTGAATTTTGCAACGTAGATCAAAAATACATTTATAAATGTCTGTGAAAATTTTCAAATCAATATATTGGTGTGGCAGTAGTTGTAAATCGATGGCGGGGGAAGGGAGGGAAGGGATTGGAAAAAGGTGGATACAGTTTTAACGAGTCTCCACACCAAATTTTGTAACTCTACATGCAGTGGAATTTTGAAGCAGTTTATAGGCGAGGGGGGGGCGGTGAAATTAGCATATTATTGACTATAACTTTTGATGTATTTATCCGATTTTGATAATATTTGAAACATAGATGCAAATAAACACGACGCACACCTCTGTCAAGTTTTGAGATGTTAGATTGAACGTAAACGGCTGTAAACCGCAAAAATATGTCACAGGGGAAGGGGGCAAGATATCGACAAATTCGACAAACTTCATTTTTTCGGTGTAAATGCGCATCTTTTGGTAAAATTTTTGTGCCTCTACCTTTTATAGTGTCTGATATCTGGACGTTCATAAGGAAGGACGAACATGTACTCGACTATTGCTCCTGACCATTTTTGCCCATTTTCGCCTCCTTCTGCCTGTTACATACATTGCATAAACCTTTTTATACTTTGTGTACAGGGTATGAGAGCGCAACACAAGCAGCCTCACATGTTTGTCTTTGAGATGCTCGCATTTCAGCAACACGACTCAATGTAAAGCTCCTGGATTCCACTCTATTAAATTTCATGCTCTTTGCACTGAAGTATAATTGCAAAAAATGTATCAAAAAAAAAAAAAAACCATCAACCAGCAGCACAACAGTAGGATTGACGGCAGCGAAATCATGCGGATTTCGCGGCGAACAGCCGGAGCAGTCGTCTTGACGGCAGCGAAATCATGCGGATTTAGCGGCGAACAGCCGGAGCAGTCGTCTTGACGGCAGCGAAATTATGCGGATTTCGCGGCGAACAGCCGGAGTAGTCGTCTTGACGGCAGCGAAATTATGCGGATTTCGCGGCGAACAGCCGGAGCAGTCGTCTTCACGGCAGCGAATTCAACATGATATTTGTGCTATGAGGCCTGACAACCGTTGCTGCCAGATAGCTGCAGCAGCACTACCGAACAGCCGGCTGCCAAAGTAAAAATCATGCAACAGCCGAGCCCGACGAAAAACTGCCGGAATTTGCCAATCCGAAGCGTTGCTTCTGAGATTTCAGAAGCGTCAGCAGCAGCCGATTTTTAAAATCATCCGAATAGCAACAGCGCAAAAAAGCAAAAATATTGAGGTTTTGGCTAATATGGCAGCAGCAATTCCAACACTGAAATATACATTGCAAAAAATGTAACGGTGTCATCGAGCTCTCTTCTTTGTTTACGCTCAGAGAGACACGAAAACTTGCTGCCGCTTTTAATGCATATTGCATGATTACTCAGAGTAGTTGCCTCTTTTCGGCTGCCGTCACTCAGTTCTCTTTTGACAGTTGTGGTGAGTGGATGTGTGAGCGTTGAGTTTACGTAAATTGTTTTGTTGTTACACATGCATGCACATGCATGTGTGTGTGTTCTATTTTTCTTTTGTTTCTTTTAGTTTACATATTCGCTGCGAAAATGGAAAAGCAATATTGTGCTATATGTCGTGCCAAAACGTCACTGCAAGTGTTCCGCGTGCCAAATAACGCAAATAAAAGGAAATTGTGGGTAGATAAAACTGGGATTGAGCTGGGCGTCAATCATAGAGTGTGTGAAAATCACTTTACGGAAAACGATTTTCATAAGGTTGACGAGCCAAATAAGCGCCGCCGCTTATTGACGGGTGCCATTCCACGTGTGGAGACTGCAGATGAATTTACGGAACATTTACCATCGCTTTTAAGTAACAAAAGAGATTTCACTTCACAGACAGAGTAAGTTATGTTTAGAATATTGCTTGCGTGCAACGCTAAAAGTTTACGAACTTCACAGAAAAACGATCATAGAAGCTGGCATTGCTTTGGAAAATTTGCGACTTGAGTTAAAAGTTAAGGAATTGGAGAAAGAGATTTTGCGCCTCAAGAAAGAGCTGCAAGAAGCGCACTCAGTCACTGAATCCCTCAATGGCATATTTACCACATCGCAGCTCCAACAGCTACGTAGTGGTAAACAGGCGCGCTGGAAACAGGAAGATATCTCATATGCCGTTTGTCTTCATGCTGCTGGACCACGAGCATATCGGCATCTATACGAGAAAGGATTTCCACTTCCCCATGAGTCTACACTGAGAAAATGGTGTCAGTCGGTAAATGTTGAGCCTGGTCCATTAGATTTAATTTTTGACCTCATGAAAAATGCTGTCGACATTGCTGACGAGGATAAAATTTGCACGCTCATGTTTGATGAAATGAAGATTGCGGCAGTATGTGAGAAAGATGCCTCTAAAGCAGCTGGTCAGCAAGCCAAAAGTTTTGTGCAAGTCGCGATGGTTCAGGGCCTGCGAAAGTCTTGGAAGGAACCCATCTACTTCGACTACGACAAGCCTATGACAGACGCAATTGTTCGAAATCTTATACAAAAGCTATACCATGCAGGGTACCACGTCGTAGCAATGGTGTCAGATATGGGACAAAATAACTGCAAATTATGGACACAACTTGGAATTTCCCCCAGTAAGAATGCTTTAGAGAGATGTGGGTGTATCCATTAAATTGTTAATGTTTTTTTGTTTCAGATAAAACTTGGTTTGAACATCCGTCAAATTCAGATTTGAAAGTATTTGTTTTTGCGGATGTGCCTAACCTATTAAAACAATTGAGAAATCACTATCTTCGATCTGGCTTAATGATAGAAGGCAAATTTTTAAGAGCTCATTCCATAAGGCAAGCCATGGATCATTGCTCCTCGTTGGACCTATCAATAATGTGGAAACTGACTGAGGAGCATTTCAACTTGCAAAATTCCACAAAGCAGAGTGTCGAATTGGCCGCTCAGCTGCTGTCGAATACTACGGCCAATGCAGTGTTGGAATGCCAAACATTGAATTTGGATGTCGAAAACGCAGCGGAAACAGCGAGCTTCATTAAGATTGTAAATGAATGGTTTGACATTTTTAATACAAAAATGTTAAGCGACAACAATATAGCCTCGAAGGAGCCATTTGGGAGAATTATAAACGCGCAGCGGAATGTCCTACAGAGAATGACCACAATGATGTCCGCTCCACTATTGCCGAAACTAAAAAGGTGCAGCGCTCAACAAGGACTGAAACTTCAGGAATGCCGTCAATTTCAGAACGGAATCATTGTCAGCAACATATCGCTGGAACAATTGTATACATATTTGTCAGAACGGTACAATATGGAGTATATCATAACCAGCAGGCTGTCCCAGGAACTTCTGGAGGATTTTTTCGGAGCAATGCGCTCAAGTGGTGGCCCCGCTAAATTTAAATACAGGATGCGCAAATATCTGCTTGGTAATTTAGAAGATGGGTTTTATGATTATTCACTGTGTTAATTCGTTTCCAATCGTTTTAGAAAATTATATGTCGGTATTGTCGCATGTGCTGGGCCGGAAAACACAACCTGCTAAAGCAACAGAAGATGTGCCATCAACGGAAGACATCATAGAAGGAGTAATGGAGACTGATGAGTTGGACGAACCCAACGATGATGTGGTGGACAGAATTCATACACAAAGTCTGGATATAGATGATATGGACATGAAGGGGCTGATTGTATTCAATTAATGTTAGGGATTGAAAAGCCATCGAACCATTTTAGTAACTTAATTAAGGCACTTGAAAAAGTTTTCAAAAATAACAAAAAAGGTCCAAAGACAAAGACTTGCGAATACAAGAATGACATTTTACTTTAGAATGTATCTTTATAAGAAATAAACAACGCATACGAAAAAAAAAAAGATACTGGTCGTCCAAAATTTAAAAAAAAATTTATGGAGACGTCGGTACGGTGCCCGACAGTGGAATACCATGTATCCTTTTTCTTTATAAACACTAAATACGGTAAAATGGGAACGGAATTATCCACTTTTATATCTCCTTTCATAAGATCGATATGCCTGTAAACATTTTCCTACTGGGAAGTTTCAATTGACAAGTTTTCCTTTTGGAAAGTTGGCTATTATGGCGGCAAAAATTACTTTTATACCCAAAACTCCAGTATTCTTGGGCCAATGTCGTTGAATTTTAGAAACATAGATCAAAAATACATTTATAAATGTCTGTGGCAATTTTCAAATCAATTGCGGGAGGGGGGGTTTCATTAAAAAAAATGTGAGTGCAGTTTTAACGATTAGGGTAACACGAGTCACCACACCAAATTTTGTAACTCTAGGTCACATGTATCCATATCTACATGTAGTGGAATTTTGAAGCAGTTTATATGCGTGGGGGGGGGGGGGGGGTGAAATTAGCATATTTTTTACTATAACTTTTGATGTATTTATCCGATCTCGATAATTTTTGGAACATAGGTGAACATCTCCGAGGAGGGGGCAAGATATCGACTTGATTCGACAAACTTCATCTTACATTAGATTACGCTCATCTTTTGGTCAAATTTTGTGTCTCTAGCTATCGCAGATCTATCCCCTCATACGGACAGACGGACATGGTCCAATCGCTACCCGAGTCAATGATAATACTTTTTGCCCATGGAACTTATTGCGTGCCACGCCTCCTTCTGCCTGTCACATACATTGCACAAATCTGTAATACCCTTGTACACTATGTGTATAGGGTATAATTAGAGTATAGTTTTATTTACAGCTTGAAAAAAATTAAATAAATATATCGAATTAAAAACGTGTATTTTTTTTTTCTTTAAAACGTCAATTTGTACGTAGTATGTGTAAATTTAAGAGATTTTTTTTCCAGCTAAGAGAGTAAATTGCTTGTCTCGCTTTCTCTTTCTGTTTAACAAACTGCATGCAAGCAAGAGAGCAAAGTAAGAGCATTGCATGATAACCCACTAGGAAATGGGCCGAGCGCTTGCCTTTAAAAATGGGAACAAAGCATGAAACCAGGAATTCAGTCGCTTGTTATGTTTTTGTCTGCTAATATTTCAGTCCGTTGCGAACTTTGACGGGGAAGGTTGTGTTTGCTCATGTTTTTCCCACAGAAAGCCCTCATGCTAACGGGTGATACAAATATGATATTTGTATGCGTTGCTTATAATTAACCGCTGCGTTGTGTCGTAAGGAAATATGGCAACTCTCTGCGCTCTATGCAAATGCCGGTTAAGCGGTACAAAATGCGTCCAAGTGCCAACACTTGAGGAGACAAGAAAATTGTGGACGGAATCGGTTGGAGTGGATCTTATTAAAAACAGCACGATTTGTGAAAAACATTTCAAAGACAGTGACTTTTATTATGCAAACGCAAACGAAAACAAGCGCAGACGTCTACGTTCTGATGCACTTCCACAGAAATTAGGCTTGCCATTTTCTGAACACCTAGACGAGGGTCCTTTGGGCTCCAATAAAAAAGATTTCAACGCACAGACTGAGTAAGTACAGCGGTCAATAATACGTACATATTTCAAACTCCATAAAATATACATATTTCATTAATATTTACAGAACAGAAGCCTTTGTAGATGGTGTTGCATTGGATAATTTACGATTGAAAATGAAAATAAAGGAGTTGGAAGAGGAAAATACTCGTCTCAGGCAAACACCCCTAGAAACAAACTACTTGAATGAATCCCTCAGCCGCATTTTTACGCCCACCCAGCTGCAAAAGTTGAGAAATGGTGGACGAGTTTGGTGGAATCATGACGATATATCAAATGCGCTTTGTCTTCATGCTGCTGGACCGCAAGCATATCGGCATCTATACAAGAGAGGTTTTCCGCTTCCCGATGAATCCACATTGCAAAGATGGTGTCGTTCGGTAAATGTGGAGCCGGGCCCATTAAATTTAATTTTAGAACTCATGAAAAATGATGTCGACATGGCTGATGAAGATAAAATTTGCAGTCTTATGTTTGATGAGAGGAAGATAGTGGAAGCATGTGATAAGGAGTCGTTAAAAGAAGCAGCCAAAGCATATGTTCACGTCGCGATGGTCCAGGGCCTGCGAAAATCTTGGAAGAAACCAATCTACTTTGACTACAACAAGCCTATGACGAATACAATTCTGCAGAGTCTTATCCAGAAGCTATACAACGCAGGGTACCATGTCGTGGCGTTGGTGTCAGATATAGAAACCAATAACTGCAACTTATGGACACAGCTTGGTGTTTCGCCTAGTAAGAATGCGTTAGAGATTTGTGGTGGGATTCATTAAATTCGTGTTTGTTTTTCAGATAAAACTTGGTTTCATCATCCATCAAATTCAGATTTAAAAGTATTTGTATTTGCCGATGTGCCTCACCTGATTACACAATTGAGAAATTACTTTATTGATCCTGGTTTATGGATAGAAGGAAAATTAATAAGAGCTCATTCCATAAGGCAGGCCATGAATCATTGCGCCTCGTCGGATCTATCAATAAAGTGGAAACTGACTGAGGAACACTTGAACGTGCAAAATGAGAGGGAGAAGCTCGAGTTGGCCACTCAGCTACTTTCGTATGCAACCGCCAATGCATTGATGGAATGCCACACATTGGACCTGGATGTCGAAAACGCCAAGCAAACTGCGAGCTTCATCGAGCTAGTAAATGAATGGTTTGACATTTTCAATACAAAAATGTTAAGCGACAACAATATAGCCTCGAAGGATCCATTTGGGAGAATTCTAGATGCGCAGCGGGATATCCTACATAAAATGACAGCCATAATGTCGGCTCTACTAGTGCCGAATACAAAAAGTCGTCCGCCAGCACATGAAGGCACCGCTCAACAAGGCTTCCTTGCATTTCAAAAGGGCATCATTATCAGCAACATATCGCTGGACCTATTGTATTCATATTTGTCAGAGCGGTACAATATGCAGTATATTATAACGAGCAGGCTTTCGCAGGATGTTTTACAGGACTTATATGGAGCAATGCGCTTTAATGGAGGCCCCAGTATCTTCAAGTACAGGATGCGCAAATACGTTCTTGGTAATTTATTAGATTGGTTTTATGAATTATCAAGTGTTTTAATCGAAATGTATTTTTCAATCATTGTAGAAAATTATATGTCTAAATTGGTCCATGTGATTGGCTCGCAAGCACAACCTGATGAAACAACAGAAGATCTGCCATCGGCGGCAAACGCTGAGGAGCAAAGTCATTGCAAAAGAAATTGAGGCGTTCGTCCAACTCGAACGGGGGAATATCTCACAACCTTTATCACAAAAGTTGGACCTTACCTGTGTCTTGAAGAAGAATGAAATCTTCAGTGATAGGGGGACAAAGAAAGCCATCATTGTTTCTTTTTACTAATTTAATTAAGGCGCTTGAATAAGTTTTTAGCAATTATAACAAGAACAGCATATAAATTTGAGCTTATAATAAAACATAAAATTGTACTTTAAAGAAAAATATAAAACACTGGTCAAAACCAATTCATATTCAAGAACTCCGTGATCATGTTTTCCCTCAATTTTGTTCATTTCCGTTTGACTTATTATACATATATCAAGATACACACTCATTTTTATCTCAGGACTATCGATATGAAAAATGATTTTTACAAAAATATATTGGTGGTAGGCAGGTTGACCGCAACCGTTATCAAAAACAACCTATTGTATTTTGAAACCGTTACTGTACCGTAACCAAAATTAATTTTTTTTTAGAAAAGTCGATAACCGTTTTAATATTCCGAAATAACCAAATCGAAACCGATATATTTATACCGGTACGGTATAGCATCTACGTACGTGGGGCCATCTGACTTCTTATCGGCAATATTCATAACTTTTGAAGGAGTAGATATTTTCAAAATTTAAAATGCATGTAACGAGAATTCTTTTTCAACACTTTTCAGAACTCATATAACATTATTTTGATGCATTTTAGAGAAAAAAAAAACGGGTTTTATCAACCTGGGACCCTACAATTTTGAATAACTAGCCAATGTTCGTCGAAGAGAAAAATGTTGTTCTAGTAATCGTCAGAACTCTTTTGCTATCCAGAACTCATATACGAATTTTTTGATGAATTTTAGAGAAAAAATAGGGTTTTCAACTTGGAACACTAAAATATTGAATGACTAAGGCAATGTTCGTCGAAGAGAAAAATGTTTTTCTAGTAATGGAGGTTTCAAAACATTTTTAATTATGTATATCAATTTCCCAGATCTATTTAAACAAAGTATCAGGAACTGTAGAACTCTTCGTTGTATTTAAAACTGTATTTTTTTTTTACTTTTTCGAAATTTTGTTTACTTCACAAGCCATGATTTAATGAAAAAATCTTTGTAAGGGGAGGGTGAAATTAGCATATTTTTGACTATAACTCGATCATTTTTGGAACATTTTTAGATGCACATTAACACGACGCACATCTCTGAGGAGTTTCGAGTTGATAGATTCAAAGAAGCGCCTGTAAACCGCGCAAATCTGTCAGGGGGTAAGATATCGACAAACTTCATCTTAATTGCGATTACGCTCATCTTTTGGTAAAATTTTGTGTCTCTAGCTCTTATGGTCTCGGAGATCTATCCTCGCAAACGTGCTTCTTAAATCCGCTTACCGAAACTCACAATAAATTCCAGCACTGATTAAAGCACATATTTCTTGTTTTAAAGAAATCCGTTAACAAAATCAATAGTACCACCTATTTAATAAGCCTTTATTTTGCCGACTAGAGAGCATTTTTATAAGTTGCGTTATACTATTACGATATTACACCATGCACACAAATTAACCAATTATTCTTTAAGCTTATTTGTTAAATACTGTGTATATCACGTGAACCAGCTCTCTATAGTAGTTCTTACGAATTTGAAAGATCCATATTATACTATAATAATATCTAAGGGCTACGCTTGCTTGGACATTGCACAGTCTACTTTAAACTCGGGAAATAGTATGGATATCTCTCTCCGCGCTGAAGCTTCGCTGTCTGAGCCGTGGCAGGCATTACGCGTATCGGAGAGTCCGTAGAGCGCCCGTATGCATTGCGGATCACTGTAGACTGCCTTGTAAACCTTCGTGGGTCCCATGAGCTTACGCCACTTTTGTATGCAAGACTCAGACTGAAGTATAAGCGCGTAGCAGGGACCGCTGCGGGAAGTGCAAAAACATATTGACGATCTAGAGAAAATACGCATTGGGTTACGAACCTGTGCATAAACGATGTGAGCCGGTTGTAAAAGAACTTGTCCTTATGCTCAGCATAGAAGCGTTCAGACAACTGTTTCGTAATGCGCACTTCTTTGGCATCGAGCACTTGAAAGTTGTGCTTGATGAGGCTTTTTATTTGCTGCAGGGCATAAGTATTTCTCGTCACATGTGGCTTAATCACTGCCAAGGTAATTTCCATTTTGTAATTTTTTTTTTAAAAATCTTTAAATAACTTCGCTGGTATCGTGATTAAAATATAAGCGATAGCAGAATTCCGATAGCTTGCAATCGATTACACATCAGCAGCTGTGCACAGCTGTTCGCGCATATTACACAAGCGGTTGTCGCCACATGAAAACCTTTTGGATTGCTTGTTTAAGTTTGAAGTAACATAAAAGAGCACACAAAATGCCGTTTATGAAAGGTAGAGAACCCATTCGCCGCACATTAAAGTATTTGAATGCGGGCAAATTGGTACTAAAGGAAAAGGTGAGCATTTTTAGTGTCAACTATAACACATACGGGGATCATCATGCAGGCGCCAGGTAATGTCGTCTTCGATGGAAGTTGCAGCTGATAATTGTTGTGTTTATGCTCTTATTGTGATTTTCTTTTGTTTGTAGAGACCTAGTTTTCTGGAACATACCGCAAATACAGTACAAAAACCCTAGTGTGCAGGTGATGACGCTAAAGAACATGACACCATCGCCGTTTGTGCGTTGCTATTTCGAAGATGGTCGAGACATGCTAATCGACATAGATAGCAGGAATCGCGACGACATTTTAGCTCACCTCATCCAGGTGGTAGGCAAAACTCGGTGAGTAGGAACTTCAGTCTTGTCCGACATTCAGTTAACTGAATTTACTTTACACGCAGCGAGCAGTTGGACGCCGAGGCACATTTGGCTGAGAGTAAAGACAATCCGGCGCATTTCGGCTACGGCTGCAACAGGCATTGTATTTGTGAGATACCCGGACAAGTGCCCTGTCCTGGCACAGTACCGCTGCCACAAAACATGCGCGGCAAATTCTTATTTGCACCCAAGTAAAGACTACACAAAGCTCTAGATTCATATAATAATATTAAACTTTGTTCTTAAAACGGGTTAATTACAAATATTGATAAATTAAACTTAGAAAATAAGTCATCAGACTGTGTGCTTAAGTATTTGGCGGCCTTAACGATCTTACATTCTAGTGGGTGTAAATTCTATCGTCGCTTGGTCCGCTGCTGTCTATGATATGGCGCTGAAGATATTGTGTACTTGCCTGGGCCAACTCGCTGCGCGGCCTCTCGGTCTTTGTTGAACTGATAGCGTTGTATAAAAGGTACATTAGCTTCATCGCGGTCCACCGCATTCAGCACGAGATTATCGTCAGTTTGGCGTTCCAGCAATTTAAGTTTGGCTTCTATGGCACTTATGGCTTCGAATTTGCTTACCTTTTCTTCCCGTTTGCCGGAGCCAAGTGCGGGTATTTCAAACCGTGGCTTTGGTCGTGGTAGATCATGCTGCAAAGTTTTGTAATGTTTAGCTGCTGCTGCCTGCATGTTTGACATTTTCACTTACATATTTAATGTTCTTGGCCAGTCGTACTGCAACTGCACGCCTGCCCACATGTGTGCCATCGAGCTTAAGCAGCGCATTTCTGGCGCCTTCGTTCTGAAATTAAACGCAATGGGTTAGTAGTGCAACATAAAGCAAGCAGTACGGCAACATTACCAGTGCAAATGTTACAAATGCATAGCCACGCGACTGGCCGACCATAGGGCCGCCCTTGTGAAAAAGCATGTCGAACTTGTCAATGGGACCGCATTTTTGCATAACTTTGAGAAGTTGAAACCGATAGGGGGTACATGAAAATTTTTATATTATACCGATTCTATAGTTAGCTTAGCATATTTTGTATACAGTTCACAACTTACTCGGTGATGCGCGCATCCAAATTGCCTACCCAGATGCGTCTGTGCTCCTCCTCCGTGCTGCTGCTCCGACTGGCAGCGATGCTTGTTGAAGGCGCTGCGCCAGCCTGTCAATTTAAAAACCATAAGTTGAGTTAACAAACAAATAATTACTAAAACAAGCAATTACGTACAGAATTTGCCATTTTAGCGCAACAATTATTTACCGATAAACGATTGTAACGTGTATCGAAAAGAATGTTCAGTATTTATAAACCGCATTTGGTATTTATATTCCTACAGCTAAATTTGCCGTTCATACCATTTATCGACAAAGCGCGCGCATTTGTTCAAATTAAATTTTAAACTCGGGCTCGGCTTGCCACTACCACCTGACCATCCATATACATGTGAGCATGAGTATGCAGCAGCCGGAGTTGGTGTGCGTGTGGGTGTGTGTGTAGTGGACAAACTCGATATGCATGCCAGAGCGCAGCGCCTCCGTGAATTATTTAAACAAATGACGTCGATATCGTTGTACAAAATACGTCGAGTGCGACAACGACAACCACTACGACTACGGCTGGGACACATATCAAGACCCAGTTTTTCATCATTACTCCGCAACTCACGGTGGACGTTGACAGTGGCTGCTGCTTTTACTGCTGCTGCTTGTTGGTGGTGCATATTACGATGGTAATATGTGTTGGTCGTGCAATGCCAAAGCGACAGACACAAGGCGGACAGGGTTACGGGTATTATTATTCCATGGTCGGGATCATAGCCTACCTTGATTTTGTTCACATCCATATTGAAAACAAGTTTTAGAGGGGATCATAAAACTGTACTGTATGTGGTGTCGGGTTTTTGGGAAATTGGAAATAGGAGTCCTATAGCGCATCAGGTTTTGCTTTCGTTTCACGAAACATATATTTAAAGTGTATTTAACAACTCGTTTTGTATCATTTCTTTTTGTTGTGGCAAAAGTGGAGACGTTTTTTACGTTTTTAACGTGTTTTTTATGTCATTATTATTAACAGTTAACACGTGTTTTTAAATCCAGGAATGCTTTTTATATATAAATACATTGTATTTGTGATATTTTGTGTTATATCCAGTACTATTTTATACAATCGGAGAGAAACGGAAACGAGATCTTCTGGTATTTGTACCTTTATACACTTGGAAAGACCAATTTTTAAGAGACCCGACGTTCGTTACTAAAATTGAGAGCATCAACACTTGAATAACGAACTTTGTCAGCTTCGAAGAAATGTACTGTTTGAGTCTATATTTTCTACGAAAAAATGACTTATTCTGATATTAAATAAACCCCTGGGGCAAATTTGCCCAAAATACAGGATTCGTTACTATTTCTGTACTGGCTCGTGAGGTAATCTCAAAGACTTAAGATTTTATTTTCAGCTTTATAAAAGTAAAAATATAAAAGTCAAAAAGTTTCAGCTTCAAACTATAATAAACCCTCAAGTTTTTTAAGGTTGAATAAATACAGGATTAGGGTTAAATTTAATTTTTCAAATTAAATTATTGCACGTAGTTAGAAATTTCAGTTCGTGCCAAAAAAAGCTTAGCATACTTTTGGGATTTTAGGGATTTTATTGCACAAAGCAGTGCACTGCTTCATATTGTTGTAGCAGTGTGAATTACGTTATTTCAAGCAGTTGTTATTTTGTTTTACTCCAGTTTTTTTTTTGGTAGCTGTGTTAAAAATGTAATTTTATCAAATTATGAGCTACTTATAACTTTAAAAAATACCAAGTTTATCTACTGAGCATATAATCGAAAAATATACATCCATACAATATAGTTTTTTTATGTATCTTTATTTAAGCAACGAATTGTTAAAGTAAATCTGTAGACACGCTGCTAAGGGTCAGCCAGGGTAACCAACTTATGAAACCTCACAGGAATAAAAAAAAGCCACACAATTTCACACAACGCTGCCCAATACCTTTCTGCAGGAGACCACCGAAATGCTGGCGTTTGAGTCGTGAAATAGGTATGCTGAGGCCGCGACTTGACTCGAAACGTCCTTAATACTTAAGTCAAAGCAAATCCACAAATAAGCATCCCATAGTCCATGCGCTAAAATCAATATCTAGATCAATCGTCTAAGGAGCCCAAGCAAAGGTATCAAGCAGAGTCCCCGAACAGTCAACACTTATATTCAATGCGGTCTGCTCGCTGAAAAACCGAACAAAAATGATTCAGCTCGGTTTCGCTCTGAGCGGAACACTTTTTATCGCTGCGTTTGTGTCCTCGGTCTTTTGTTAATTGCTAATTGCTGTTTTTGCTTCTTGTTTTTTACCAACACTCTATTTATTGTGTCCGGCAATAACCGTTTTCTGCAGACACGCTGAAAAGGTTGAGGGTTATTATTTATTTGATCTTTTCCTAATATCCACAGCAATTACATAATTGTCAAAGTATAACTTAGAAGGTACCCCGAGCGCTAAGGTGTAGAAAACATTCACACACTGACAAACAATCGAAGAAGAAGAAACAAAAGACAGCCACATCATCAGCACAAAGGATAATAATTTCCTTATCTTCTTCCTCAGGGTTCGGTTAATGCAGCTGATGTATAGAGATTACACAACATAGGACCCAAATCACTTTCCTGTGTTGTATTGCTCTTCAGACTGAAGCCATTAAATGATGGTTGCAAAACAAAATACTTCTGTTCTTTCTTGGATATTATAACCTTGATTCTTAATTGTTCTGATTCGATATGATTACTTGCAATCAAGTCAATTAAGTACAGAAGGTAGAATCCCACATTAATATAGGAAAAGCTTATCCTTTTTATTTTAGCTTAATCAATTTTCTAAAAACTACTGATACTTTTCATCTTCCATGTATATAGCGTCAAAAACCGCATCCGTTTGACCAACCCTGCCACTAAATCAAGTTGTTACAAGTTTACTATTACACTCAAGAAGATGTAGTACTTAGCCATATTATCCATGTAGCTCATTTGATACTCTGACACTGCCCCGCATTACGCACAACGGAACTTTTGCGTTTTCTAAATGATCGAGCAAAGGCAAACATTTCTCATGCTGTGCAGTTAGAATCAGAGCTCCCCATAAAATGGATGAATGCTTCTCTCCAAGTGTCGCATGCATGCAACTGGAAAGTGAGAGATGCGACTGCATTCAACCGGCGATAGAGCACTGCCAGTTCTTATCACTGCAAGAGGATCTGATTACTGTGTTGCGCCAGAGTGGCCAAGTGGCAAAAATGGGCTAGCACGCAACGGGCGCAGCTTAAAGGCCCGGTGGCTGACCCAAGTCTTGTCGCTAATGTCGCTGATGTAACCACTGCCAAGCTGCAGCAGGTCCATACGAGTGGCGGCTCGCGGCTGCTGCTGCTGCCGCCGCTGCCGCTGCTGTTGCACATTAATATTCAAAAATTGCGTTTTTATGCTAATTTTCACACAGTGGTCGGGCTGCTCGAATGGGTTGAAGCTGTCGATAGATTACTCAATGACAAGCGCTCCAAAGAGGACGACACTGTTGCGAGTGTGGACAACAAAGCGGTGGGCCAATTGACTCAACAGGTCTTTACACTGAGCGAAAACGAGTGCAAGTCCGAATTTGAGCCATGCTATCGGTTTATCAGCTGATGATTTAATCACTTGTGAATTATAAGCTTTTAGTAGCGATTGGCATTTTTGATACATGATATTCGGGACATGCACTGGTCTTTTCTTCAGTTCTGAGAAGCGCTGCTATAAAGCAGGCATCGGCAACGGCAGCAAAAAAGTTAATAATGGCAATTTGGAATATACATGTCGGAACATTGAAACACTTGCTATTGAAGCATTTTGAATTCTGCCGACGTTTCTGCTGACGATGCCAATGCCTGCTTTAAAGCCTATATATGTGTCATGTGTTTGCTTTGCACGTTTCAACGATCCGATTGTCTGCCAAAAAATACTTAACTAATTTGTCATGGATTTTGAATATGTCCTAAATAATATTTATTCAGATTCGATAAAGCATTCTTTAAAGTCAAGGACTGTAAGATTTAATCGAAAAACTGTAGGTACAACCTTGTTTTTTGATAAATGATTGGAAAAACTCAAACTCAAAATGCATTATACCACCCTGAAACCAAGCTAGTTACATTAATTCATCTCAAGAATAACAAAGCTCCGGGCGATGAACCTACTTGTAGGGCTATAAGCAAGACACTCTCGCAAAGAGCGAGACTCTTTATGGTGTCCATTTTCAATGGCATCTGCAGGCTCTTATACTACACGATGAAAAAGAAGCTAGCTATTATAAACGTGATCCATAAACTAGGAAACCTTGAGTCAGACCTGGAATCAAGCATGTACCGTATCCTTTGAAAGGCTAATTGCGTGGCGTGTCACTGAGATGATTTCAAAGAATCTTACACTACCTAAGCACCAATTTCGATGCCGCAGGCAGACGTCATTTAAGGAGGACCAACCTATTCAGGTCCCACCCTAGGACCGCCTCTTCAAGGCAACACTGTCGAGAACGATGCAAATACAGGAAGGCGTACCTCAAGGCAGTGTGCATTGCCAATTCATTACAACCTTTTCATTGCAGATATTCTGATCCCCAGTGTAACTGTGATGAACATCGATGAGAGTATTTTACTCATCGTGTTGTAAATACTAGGCTGTTGATGGCCTTCAATCGATTATCATGCAAATGCAATCCATCAAAGAACCACAAAAATACTTGAGAGTAATAAAATGCTATCATGGTATCTTTAGACCCACGGATTTCAAACATAAATTAAGGGAAAACACTCTAGACATTTCTGGCACATCCCTGACTAACTGCTACAGAACCAAGGGGGGCATTTCACCGGTTATTTATGTTAGAGTAGGGACCCCATAAGGAGCGCAGCAAAAATGAGGAAACACTTCCGTATGCTTAGAGGTGATTTTAGACTCTTAGAAAGCAATATATGTCTGATCTTTAGACAGATTATTGTGTCAACGTGTACGAACGATCTGCGGCATTGACTAATAGAAGCAGGGAATAGGTCCAGACGTTGCGCAACAATTCCTGAAGATGATCACTGGTTGAAAGTGGTTCGTGCGTAGTACCACTCTGCGTAGGGTTCGTGATCTGCATATGGTTGATGAAACAATTGCAACCCTTACCGGAGTTTACAGCGAGATTTTAGCCAGACATAGGAGCACGCTCGACAGAAATCTAGTTCTTGAAGATTGGAAAAATAAAAATTTGAAAAACAAACTTTTTCGATCAAGTCTGGATTACCATCAATATGTGATGCGGCGGCCTGATTCAGAATCTCAGGTAGCTACAAAAGGACCACACAATGTCTTAACAATTGCAGCCTTATTGCCAATCAACACTTACGTTACATTCTTTTAAGCTGAAGTTTGTTAAACCATTTGAAATATGGCTGAATTCGTTAAGTATAAGCCAATTTTTTGCTCAGTGTAGCCATTGTTTTTGTCTCTGTGCCTGCCTTCGCTGCTGCTGCTGTTGATGATGATCATCAGGGTATCGGACATTGCAATCTTTTTGGCAGCTCAGACCGGCACATATTATTTTTCTGACAATTTCGTCGTCGTGAATCCTACGACTATATAGTATACGCCACGACTTGGCTGCAATATTACTCATACGCAATGTTGTTTATTTATTGCAGCCGCCCGTTTAGCTAGTTGCCAGTTGTTGTTGTTGTTGTTGTAGTGTGTTGTAGTTGTTGGCGTAGTTTAGCAATAATTAAGTTGTTAAATTGTTGCACGTAAGTCAAGTCGCCTGGCCAGCCATATACTCCCATATCTGCCGCAACGCGCGGCCGTAACCGCTTCCATAAGCGCTGCGCATGGTGGCTTCGCTTAATAACAATGTTCAGCTTGACTTACGATCCACGTCCTTGGGTTACTGATATATGTGATACTTAAGGTATTTATTACAAGCGATTGTAATCTCATACCTGAATTTCTTTATTTTTTTTTCAGCTTCTCGTTTTCTGCTGCACGAACAACAGGAACAACAAGAGCAAAATGTATAATATTTATAGACAAGCGACTTTGGCAAGATTTTCCAACTTGGTTTCGTTTTGGTATTTTGGTATGCGCCTGTCAGGCATATATGTATATACATATATAAGTTCGAAAACCCCAAAACGAGCACAATCTAAACACTGCTTCTCTATTAGCTCATTAGAGCACTACGTGCAGCAACTTTACCTGGTGGCATCTCTCAGCGCAGCGACTAGAAAATTATATAATACATAAAATATATTTCCCAGAGCAGACCAGAGTTACCAGTTGCCGTCCGTCCGTCCGTCCTTCCAGTTGGAGCGAGCAGCCATGACGCTGCACTTGTTACAATTTTTATACCCTGTATACATAGTGTTCAAGGGTATTATAGATTTGTGCAATGTATGTAACAGGCAGAAACAGGCGTGGCACGCAATAAGTTCCATGGGCAAAAAGTAATATCATTGACTCGGGTAGCGATTGAACCATGTCCGTCTGTCCGTATGAAGGGATAGATCTGCGAGACCATAAGAGCTAGAGACACAAAATTTTACCAAAAAATGCGCGTAATCTAATGTAAGATGAAGTTTGTTGAATCAAGACGATATCTTACCCCCTTCCCCCGTGACAGATTTGCGCGGTTTACAACTGCTCCATTGAGTCTAAAATTTTTTTTTCAAAATTCCACTACGTGTACTAATGGATACATGTGAGCAAGAGTTAAAAAATTTGGTGTGGTGACTTGTGTGACCCTAATCGTTAAAACTGCATCCCCCTTTTTTCAATGACAGGGTAGGATTGTTGATATTATATCGATATGAGCGATACTTTTAATTTTTGATACGATAATATCAGAGCGATTTTTTCGCAGACGATAATATCAAATATCGATATTTTCTTCTATGTACTCCACGCTCACTGCTGTACTTAGCGGCACTTTTGAAAAAAGGTCGTTTCCCACGCGTTTATAAAAATTGAAGGTGCTGTCAATTTGACGTGTAAAATGAGTAATATAAAAATATAATATACAAAAATTGATAAAAATTCAGTGAAATGCTTATTATTCGTTGGTCCTAGTTCCTGAAAAGCCCATGGGAACAAGCGGTAGATTGTGGGATGTCCACAATAATATGGTTGAGCCTGAAATCGATGTGAAGAAGGAAATCGGGTCCTATTTAGAAAGCAACTGTTTGGAAAAAGGGGCAGACCCATTGGCTTATTGGATGTGTAAAGGGATGAATATTCCCAATATTTAAAAACTAGCCCTAAAATATTTGACACCACCAGCCAGCTCTGCAGCATCGTTCTGCTTCATGAAAATGTAAAAAAACGCATCTTTCTAAAGTCGCTCAATGAAAAATATTATTATTTATAAAATAATTAAATTTTAAATATTTGGTTTTGGCGATATATCGATTAAATTTGGTATTATCAATATATCGATATTGTAAATTTCACGATTTCGATATATCGAAATATGATATTTTTTAAAATATCAACTATCCTAGTACAGGGTATTCCACTGTCGGTCACCGTCCCGACCTTCTGCATCAAATTTTGCTTCTACTACTTTTTGTTTTTGCTAGTTTTTTTTTTGTCAGCCAAATATGCAAAAAGCTTTGGCGCATGTAATTTAGTGTGTCAGTGTGTGTGAGTGTGTGTGTGTGTGTGAGTGTGTTTTGGATAATGATTATTGTAGGTACAAGTGCGAGAAATCGTGTTAGATCGCGGGTAATAAATTTAGACACCAACTATGCAAAAGGGGTCCTGCAGCTCCAATCTTCCAGTGTCTAACACTACTTTGAGCCCAGCTCCAGTCTCATGGCCAAACCAAAGGCATGGCCAAACGACACAGACACTTAGACATGTTCGCAGTTCCTAGTCGTCTTGGCCGTCGTTGTGGCCCTCAACTTGGCCAAAACGTCGTTGCAGTTAGCGCTTTTGTTGTTGTTGTTGTTTGTGTCTTTGTTGTTGCAAGTTTTAAGCACTTCCTTTTATTATATTTTATGGGCACTTGTTTCTCTTTCCTTTTGTGACCGTCGAATGTCGGCTAGTTGCTTTATGTCGACATTTTCAAAGTCAGATGAAGCATCTGGCCAAGTTTAGCTACAAAAGAAAACAGGCATGAAAAGCATATGTATAAATATGTGAAGTGAAGTGAGAAAGTGTGCGTCTTAAGGGTGATATTGAACAAACAAAATTTGATGCAGACAATCGGGACGGTGCCCGAAAGTGGAATACCCTGTACCCTTTTTCTCTATAAACACTAAATACTGTCAAATGGGAACGGAATTATCCTCTTTTATATCTCCTTTCATAAGATCGATATGCCTGTAAACATTTTCGTATTGGAAAGTTCCAATTGATAAGTTTTCCTATTCGGAAGTGCAAAATGGGTGCAAAAACCACTCAAAAAAACTTTTATACCCATAACTCCAGTATTCATTTATAAATGTCTGTGACAATTTTCAAAACAATATATTGGGGGGTGGTTCTATTGCAAAAAAGTGGATACAGTTTTAACGATTTGGGTTACACGAGTCTCCACACCAAATTTTGTAACTCTAGCTCACACGTATCCATATCTATATGCAGTGCAAATTTGGCACAGTTTATAGGCGAGGGGGGTGAAATTTGCATATTTTCGACTATAACTTCTGATGTATTTATCCGATTTCGATAATTTGAAACGTAGATGCACATAAACTCGACGCACACCTCTGTCGAGTTTTGAGATGATAAATTGAACGAAGCGGCTGTAAACCGCAAAAATATGTCACAGGGGAAGCAGGAAAGATATCGACATGATTCGACAAACTTCATCTTTTCGGAATAAATGCGCATCTTTCGGTAAATTTTTGTGCCTCTACCTCCTATAGTGTCTGATATCTAGACGTAAGACGGAAGGACGGACAGACTATTGCTCCTGACCATTTTTGCCGATGGAACATATAGTCTGCTACGCCTCCTTCTACCTGTTGCATACATTGCACAAATCTATAATACCCTTTAACACTTTGTGTACAGGGTATAAAAAGGACACAAAAAAAAAAAAAAAACCTTTCTATTGAAATTACAACTGCTATCAGTAGATCAATTTTGCCTGCAGCTGCAACTTATTGGACCAGATTCTGCTTGATGTAGGACGCTCCTCACGCGTTCCAGGCTTCGTGATCCGCCTGCTTCTTCCAAAGGAGAGGCGGCTTACTCCTTGTCTAAATAGCAGCATTGACAACCTTACTCCAGGAAGCTCTTTCGTCCCTAAGAAAGCAGCGCAGCCGCTGGTTGTACAATCGCTTGACTAAGTCAATGTCGTGGAACTCATAGCATTCGTTGTTCCTTCGAATGCGGAAGTCCTTGTCGTAGCATAAAGCTTCAAATCCAAGTCATCTGCTTTAGACTGTGTCATAACCCGAGCTTCAGTGCCTTAAAACAACACATGAATGATGAGCGTAGAATGCTAGTTTCGTCTGACGGTCTCTTCTTCATTCAGTTGCCAACTGAGTCCATGTCGATTGGCAGATGCGATCTTCCGCTTGATCTGCATGCTGCTTCGTTGTAACCAGTAGGCCGAAATCATTAGCAACATCAAAACTATAGCTTTCAACATTAATCGGAGAGTCTAATCGCCGCGTCTCTTCACTGAAGAAAACATATACTTTGTTTGTTTTCATTGACTCCCGGCAGATTCTTTTTCAATGGCTCCGGTAACATCTTCCTTGGTACGATCTTTGATATTAATATCGTCTACGTAGGCTAGCAACTGGACACTTTTTTCAAAGATAGTTTCGTTCCAATGCTCCAAGGCCTTTCGCAACACAGACCATTACAAAGCAGAACAGGTCGCTGGCATCAAAACGCGGGGTACGAACTGCTGATTTTTAGCCGAGAGCGATTTTTAGCTACCAAGATAACTGGCGCATATCGTGGTGCACCCTTCTTGAGAACAGAGGAGGGGACACTAAGGTTCCAATCATGGGTCATGCTCTTCTGCAAAAGAGCTGGGATTAGCGTAGCCACAAATCATGAAGAATTCTGCCGTCAGCGTCAGCAGCTTCATTGTTCTTGAGCAGCTGATTAGGAATCCGATTATATCCATGGCGTTTAGAAGCTAACTCTGACGTCGGCATTATTCGCATCATTGCACAATTTCAGTACAAGTTTCCCTCAGCTTTTCTACAGAATAACGCCACGGTATTATATACTTGAGTCAAACGCTTGATTTTGTGAAATACCTTCTAGCATCATTCCTGCTCCTGTGCATCACTATCTCCTCTCACTCGTGCTTTTCCCGCTCATGATGTTTACATCTATCTCTGGGCGGCTTCTTATTAAATATCTGGGAATTTTAAAAGCCGGGGCATGAAACATTGCCTGGGATTACTTGTATATGACTGGCAGGCAACTATTAGTTGCCGGGACATCTGTACTTGTGACACGTGCTTACAATGTTTATCGATTATTTGCATTCAAAATTTGCTAGCACAGCTTTAATAATTATTCAAATTATAAGTTTTTGCTACTCATCCAAGCTTAAAATATATTTGGTTATTACGTTTTAGGTTAAATGTAGGTACGAAATTATCCACGATGATTTGCATTTTTATATTTGTACGGTAAAATGTCAGAAAGCGTCGATTTAACTGTTCGGTTATCAATACTATGAAATGGCCTGCTACACTCTGCGAAATTGCACTTAAAGTTACAGGATTTTTGAGGTCCTTTAGTTAGCAACGACTACCGCATTCGATGGAACCACGAACTCTATAAGCTCTACGACGATACTGACATAGTCGAGCGAGCCAACATCCGGATGGATGAAAAAGCTACCGGATCAAGAAGCTACTGCGAGAAAGTTCTTTAATGCGGCTGTTGAAGGTACCCGACGGTCTCGGTTGGAAGGAACAATAAGAAAATTACCTTTCTTACTATCGATTGAAGCAGCTGCCCAAAAAGCAGAGTTGTCCGTAGGATTTCTCTACATCAGAACGTAACCCGGTAATGGTTTAGGCCAGTTAGAAGAAGAACAGGATTTTGATTACTTATTAGTTCTTTGTTCAAAGCTAGTTTTTTTTCAAAAGAAACGATGCATAGCTCTTAACATCACCCTTGAGACTTGGATAGTAACGATACCAATGAAACACACCCTGAAAAAACCCATTAAGAGGTACACCCGGATTTTCTGTCTATGACTCTTAACCAGAAAGATTTGGAGCTGTATCTTGAACTTATACCGCTGCGTTGTGCTCATATCTCGAAATTTTGGAAAAGGACATACTACAAGTTGATTAGATAAATGTAAACTAAAAAAGATGAAGAATGCGACGTCTTTTTGTGAAGTGTTGCATTGAACGAGCGCATAATTTATTTACATCAAGTTCAAGTGCAATGGTATATAAGAGTAAGTATGACCGCTGTATTTGGCTAAGTTTTCGGACAGTTAACGGAATCAAATCATGTTAATACCATTTAATTTGCAAGAAAATTTGCTGCGGTTTCTGGGTCATGGCATTATTCCCAAGGCTGGGAATGATAGGCCAAAGTTCGGTTGGAGGAATATTTTTTTGGTTTGCATAATAGTGACGCCGTATCCACTACTTGCCTTCGCCTTTGATAACACCAGTGACGTAAAGGAACTGACTGCCTGCATGAGTGTTTTTTTTACAACTACCTTGACTCTGCAGAAAACTCTAACATATCTGTTCCACCGCAGAGAAATTGGACGCATGATAGTAATCTTTAGAGAAATGTACCAGAAAAGTAATGCTAATTATGAGCTAATAAAAGCATGAATAATCATGTGTGACGTGTTACAGGGCCTCGAAACCATTCGGACAGTTACTTAGAAAGGTCAAACAAGTGGGCCAACTGGCTAGGACTGGGTTACTACTATTCCTGCTCCAGCACGGCAATCTATATTTTGTTGAACCCGCTTATTGATTACATAACATCCATAATAAGACATACGGAGTACAAACTTACTTTGCCCGAGCCCATGAATTAAGTACTTTACGATTATAATAAGCAAATATACTAATGGGAACTTTTACTCTTGCAGATTTCATTATTTCAACTACCTATCAAGTCCGGGATATGCGTTTGCCTATGTTTTTACGCTATTTTCCATGTGCTCTGTCGTGACCTATGCCTCTGCCATCGACGGTCTCTTTATTGCCTTAGCGTATAACTTACGTGCAAATTTCCAGGAACTTCAACATGACATACAAACACTCAATTATGGCCCATGGACACGTCATGGCGATCAACAACTCAAAGCTACTATCGATTATCATGTGCTACTTCTGGATTTAGCCAGGCAATTACGTGTAATGTATTCGCCCATAATATTCAGTCAGTTTTCAGTAACATCTCTGGATCTAGGCGTTATTCTCTTTCAAATTACAACGGTGAGACTAAAGCACAAACTGCAATTCAAGAGTTTGTTTTTAGATTACTGTTTCAGAGCTCTGATTCCATCATGTCCCAAATCGCGTACATTTCTTTTTTGGGTTCGGTGGCAATGCAATTGTTTCTCTACTGTTTTGGTGGAGATATGATCAAAGCCGAGGTATTTGGGGTATATTTTAAAAATTTCTTTCATAGTGAATATGAGCTTGCTCATTGCAGAGCCTTAATGTGGCTCAGGCCATACAATTATCGGACTGGTACGGAGCCACCCCAAAACAACGTCGCAGTTTGGTTCTTCTACTGATGCGCTCTCAGCGCGAGATTCAAATGAAGGCCGGCATCTATGAGGCATCGTTGTCCAATTTTATGCAGGCTAGTGTTCAAGAGTATCTATAATAATATCGATTAATTATTTGATTTAATTGAAGGTTTGCAAAGCGGCTCTGTCCTTTATTGCCCTCATTCAGTCTATGGATTGAAGCGTCTTATTTAATACGTTTAATAGAGTAGTATAAGCAAAGCGTGTAAGCAAATTTTTTTTTTATAGGCGATAATCATTTATATGCAAAATATTTCATTCAAACGCTCAAATTTTATTTATATTCATGTGGAAAACATGAAACATGGTAATTTTTATGCGACAAATGAAAAGAAGTGTGGAGGGGTTAAAATTCCAAAACTTTAGGAAACTCAAAAAGAGAGCAAGACGAAGTATATGCTTTCTTCTCAGATTGATGTTGAAACCTATACTTTTGATCTTGTCAAGGATTTCGCCTACCTTGGCACCACCGTCACAATGAAGAACGTCAGTATGGCGATCAAGCGAGGAATCACTCTTGCCAATAGATGTTACTTTGAGTAGTAGAGACCACTCCCGTCAGACGAAACTAACACTCTATAAGATGCTCATCCTTCCCGTTTTGCTTTATGGCGCTGAAGCATGAGTGATGTCGCAGTCTGATGAAAATGCCCTAGGAGTGTTTGAGCGGAAAGTACTCCGTAAGATCTTTGGAGTACTCCAAAGACTCTATGAGCTCTACGAAGACATTGACATAGTCAAGCAATTACGATCCAGCTGGCTAGATCATGTTGAGCGTATGCATGAAGAAGCTCCTGCGAGAAGGGTCTTCAATGCGGTTGTCGAAAGAAAGCGACGAAAGGGCAGACCATGTCTCCGTTGGAAGTAGCAGGTAGAGGGTACACTAGCTACCTTTGGTATCACCAATTGGAGAAGGTGCGCGCAAAGGAGAGACACCTGGAGAAGAGCTTTACATCAGGCCGTAACCCGGTAACGGGTTGTTATGGCGCTCATATTGGCCAGGTATTGCTCAAATGTATTGTGGCCCATGATTAGTCCAACCAGGGCTCGCAGATCTTTCCTCTTCTGACAAAGAGGATATATGAGGCCTGTAAGATCCTGTGTCGACCGCTATCCTTCCAACCAATTCTGCCGCGCTGGCAGCACGTATTGTTTGCAAGCTTATCTGCTTTCCATTGCCCTGTATACCTAGGTGTTCAAGAAACCAGTATAGACTGACTTAATAAAGACGTGAAATCATGTTAAGTCCGGTCTTGCATTCACTGATCATGGTCAACGTTATGCGATGATTTTTCAGAGCCCTAAGTGCAGGCTGACAGATCACTACGGTAAACCCGCGCAGCTTTCTTTAATGGATCCAGCACTCAGCAGGATCCAGGAACTCCGTAGATTTCTGTTTGAAAAACCGACAGAAAACTACCTGTCGCTTATTAGTAACCAGTCCCACCTTTGAAACCGCCTAAGTGTACCCCACTTAGTATGAGTCCTAGATCGCTCCAGGTCTCGCAAGTGGGGAACACCACATTGAGTCTGCGGCCAAATTTAATATTTTTGACAACACTAGAAAAGCGGTTCCCTTAGCTTGCTGGCCATTGGTGCGTGCGTAAATCCCAGTTCGTCAGTTCAGACTCCGTTATTATTGCGTCTGCTAGCCGCTCACCATACAAATACGTCAAGATAGGTTAGATTTACCAGTGCGTTAAGGGCATCACTTGATGTGGTGCTCATAGCACATGTGATCCCTAAGCTGGTATAATTCTGCAGTCTGGTCAGAAGAGTCACGATGGACTGAACCATTGTTCTTTTCGATCAAACCACTGATCCTACAGGCCTGGTTAGAGCTATGTTCAGCCGGTGTACAGCGCTCGGTTTCAAACCCCAGGTTTTACTAAATGTACGTCTGCACTGCCAGAAAGCTTCTTCCGTTTACTTGTTCACTTTCCAGGTCAGCTGGACAGTGCAAGAGTCACACCTTTTATCATTGGAAGGATTAACCCATTCATCCAGCGATCCGAATTAAGGGAGCCAGGAGACTGAGACTTTGTGCATTGCAACAGGAGTCAATACTAAGCTCTTAGTCTTGCATTGTGTTGCAAGCTGTAAGCAATTTTTGCTACTTTTGAAGTGATATAGAACGTGATTTGTGGTCTTTCTCATCTCTGACATCATTTTGTACTGCTTTTACTCTGAAACTTAAGTGCTGCGATCAGTCGTAATCGAACTCCGAAACATTGTATTTGATCTGAAAACATTCATATTTGTTTCTTATAACCCATTATAAGGAAATTTCCAACTAAATTGGACTTTTACTAACTACTTGCTATGGCAGCTTGAAGCTGCTCCAAGCAGCAGCGTCTTTCCATTTGACATTTTCGGTACCATTGGCGACAATTTTGCTGGGATTACTTTTATTTTTTTAGTTTTGCGGATTGCTTATGACTTTTTACTCTTTTGGCTTGGTTTGGCCTGTGGCAGCGTTTCCATAAGTGAATGGCATTGCCGGCTGGCTAAGCACCAAGTGCATACTGCTACTCAGCATTTTGGTGCTCCATTGGGCCTCCCATGCTTTGTGTGCCCTTATGGCATAGCAAACAGGCCAAAGCGTTGTTATTACTTGATGTCATATAAAGTTGCCCTGGCAACAAATACAACAAAATGGAACCGACTTCATTTGTAGCCACGACATTCAATTTGTGCGCCGCATGGGGCAGAGCAACAGCAACCACAACAGCAACTACAAAAAAAAATTACACACCATTTTCAGTTACAATTTGGAAACTTGCGGCTTAATCGCCGTCACAATTTAAGCCCATTGCCATAGCGTCAGTTGTCGTCAAAATCGATAGCATTTGGCCATTTTAAATTTAATTGAATTGCTGTGGTTACACTAAGGCTTCCAACAGGTGGCTGAAAGTCCCAGCTAACAATGTTGCCAATTGTCGGTGTCTAATTGAACTTTCTCGAAAAACCCATCAAGCTGCATGAGCGTCAAACAAGGCAAGGTGTGGCTCAAGCCATTAATCGTGGCCAAGACATTCATTTGAATTTTGTTGGTGTGGCAAGTGGCAACTTGTTGACCTGTCCACTCTCATTTTAATTAGATCAGACCAAGTGATATTCAAGGACGCTGAGCAGCACGCTCAACGTCTTCGATTGCAGCAGGTGCGCGTACACTGAGAGAATAATCTAGTAACTTTTGCTTTACACGTAAAAAAGTTTTTACAAAATGAGCTAACTTTTGACTGGAAGGCACAAAATCCTTTGGACTTCACTTACTGTGAACAAATTGAAACGTGATTTTTGTTATATTTTAAAAATCTTTGTTCATTCTCCCAAATCTAATTTATCACCTTCAAAGGGTATTACCCTTTCGCTGCGATACATTCATGCCACCGAATTTTCCAGTCATCATAACGCTTGGCCTTCGGCTTTTATCTCCTCAATCGCGTCAGAACGGTATTCCTGGAGCGGTCTCTTGAGTTTGCTGAATAACCAGAAATCACACAGACCAAGTCAGGCAAATAAGCTGGTTGCGGAACGATATTTGTCGAATTTTTGGTAAATTCATCTCGTGAAACCTGTCCTTGTGAAATGGTGCGTGATCATGATGCAAAATCCAATAGTTTTTTTTACCAAAAATCCGAACTATTTTTGCGAATAGTTTCACATAAACGACGCATAACACTTAAATAATATTCTTTGTTCACAATTTGGACGACGATAATCGAAGAAAACTTTGATCGTCTGTTTCTGGATCGTATGCATAAATCCAAGTCTCATCTTTAATTATGATGCGTTTCATTACGTTATTATAGTCGGAAAGCATTTCTTCATCGAAAAAATTGAGTGTTTTTGGTACCAATCGAGATTTGACGCTTCTCGTTCTTCAAAATCGCTTGCAATGATTGAAATGATATGCCCAAACTCTCAGCTACGTCTCTAATAGTCAATCGACGATTTTGAAGCACCATTTCACTGACTTGCTTGACGTGATGAACAGTCAATGTTTTTGGTGTATTTGATACCATATTCTTCTCAGCACTCTCGCGATCAGGCTTGAGCTCGTTGTACCACTTGTAAACATTCTTTGAAGACAGACTCTGATCCCAAAGGCTTTTCGCAGCATCCTCAACGTTTCCGTAGCCGAAATTTAATGCCACTTCTTTGTTCAATAAATCCGGACATAGTAAAAATCGCCGAATTCACTTTTATTACCACACAAAACGAAGCGTATCTAAAACACCAATGAGTATTTTTACCTAAAATTTGGCATAGATGTCACTAACAATACTGCCAACTTAGCGATTAACTTAGAGATAAATTTACCAATTCGTAAATAGGATATCTATGTTGGAGAAATAGCTTTCAGGCAACTAACTGTTGGTAATGCTGACTTAGCAACAAATAGTCAACATTTTTTAATTACTTAATTAAAACTTAAGAATAAAAATGTGTCACGTATTTCAAAAGCACGTCGGAACGTATAAAAAAGCCAATATCAACTAATGTCAATCCGGTTTATATTGAAATAAGTTGCATTGAAAAACTCGTGCGTTTTTCGCAGTGTTTTGTGTTTCTATAGGTGCAGAGAAATAACACGTACTGTCACAAAACGTATCACTCTTTGCTTGCTAGTATTTTAAGATCATACTCTCGGCGCTTCATATCTTATACTCTTCTCAAAAGTTATCCAAAAATCAAATAAAGGAAAAATTTTTGTTTTTTCTTTGTTTATGTTGAAGATGTACGACAGTCACGTTCGTAAAACCAGCTTGGAGCCTTGCTTAGGTTTAACATCTATAGATGCGCTTAGGGGGTAATACCGTCATCGGGTGGTCTGATTCGGATGGCCTGATTCGGATTCTGTGAATCGAGTGTGTCAGCAGTGTCTTGAGAGTGGCGAGAACGTTTTGTTTGTTTGTTTTCTATGGTAGCATTTAGAGCTAAAATACGACCGTCTCGCCTGGGGTTAGAATTAGAATGCCAGCTATATCAGCCCAGATCTGCTATAAATATATAAATAGTTCTGAAACTAAGGCCATATTTTTGCAAAAACTTGACTAGTAAAGTTGTAGCTCAATACAGTATCTTAAAAAAGAATTCAGTTCTAAATATAGAATTTAATTTTTCTCAGTGTATGTGCGTGTGTTGAAGTGACAATATTTACAGCAATTCAACTTGAATGCCAAACAAATTTTTATTGTATCGGAGAGAGAGAGAGAGAGAGGGTCGAGATTGAGGCAGCAAGTGTCTGTCGCACGCACACATCAAAACTCACTTTGGCAGGCTTTTAGCTCTGCCATAATTCAGGCCGATAACCATCTAAACTATCTACACGATCTCGACGTCCGTCGACGGCGTCGTTGCCAGTTGCCAATTGGCAATTGCATTTTGGCTTGTCGCATTTCGTGTTCAAGTTTTGGGTCTCGATCGTTGGCTCGATCGGTGCTTTGGTCCGGTTTGGTTCCTTGGCTGTGACAATATTTGCATGGCAGCCGTTATCGCAGCGTGGCCGGTGCTATCGGAGCATCATCTCATCATCATCGATGTGGATGCGCCAGCAACGACAATGGTCGCAAATTATCTCGGAACCAAGTCTCCTTTAAGAGTGGCAGCGGGTGTTTACAGCTGGCGTTCTTGTAAAGTAGCCGCAGTTGGCGGCAATATCAACGCTGCGTTTGGTCTTAATGGTTTTCTGACATTTTTAGGTTCGATTTTTATAACTAATGGCGGAGCAGATAAGACAATGGTCTTTTGCAACATTGTAGCGCTAGTATGCAGTTAGTTGGGCATGGATTTCAAGGGATCATAATGAAGACTGCATTCCAAATAAATCAAGTCAAGCATTATCTGTTAAAGGTTTTCTTTTTAATTAAAGAGAAGTATACGGGAGCTTCGGAGTTTATTTAAACCAGAATTCATCTCGATCGGAAGTAAGGTTTCAGCTAATTATGCCATTTAACAAAACCGCAAATCGCGAAAAAATAAATAATCAGGATCATTTGAACTCCGTGATAGAAGAACTAAACGCTTGCCGGATTCGATCCCTTTATAATCTAGAATATTTCCTTGAAAAATAGAAAATTAAGTTCCCGCTGGCCTGAACTTCGAAATAAAAGTGCAGTAAATGTTTCAGTGGCTCACTTTCTACCATATGCTGTTGATCAGTGTTATCGCAACGAAAAACGGTGTGATGTGAAGATCTAAAGCAGTGTTTAGCAGCGGCAGCTGGCATATTCTCCCTGATATACAAATACTATTGCAGCGACCCAAACTCTGATTCTCGATTTGAGGCTAAACAAGAATTTACACTTGCATTTTTTATTTTAAATTTTACTAGAGGCTCCGATTCATGCTCGCTTCGCTCGACAACTCCAGTATGGGGCTCCGCCTAATGCACGCTTCACTTTCTAAGCCCACATACCCTAATCGCATATCATCTCCGCTCATCTCCTATCATCTCATCTTCCCTAATCTAATCATATCAGTTCTTACTTCCTTGTGGAGGGTGTGTGTGGATGGATCATCGAGAAAGGTTGCACCATCCCTAGCACTCAGGCAGCCTTGCCAATAGTGCCCGATAGAGGAAGTTAAAGGAGAAAAATGACTGTTAAAATAGGAGTAAAAATACGAAAACAGAGTAGCTTGCATAGAGGCTGACTATTGATACAATCTTTCCGACAAGATTCAGGAACTCAAGATTGCGTAAGAGGAGAGTACACACCTCGCTCATGCTGAGTGTATGTAGCACTTCCCAAAATTCGTATCCGTGTCCTTGCAAAGGCAGGACAGTTACGCAGAAAGTGCTTCATAGAGCCTTTGGATTGGGTTCTATCATAAAGTGTTTTCTTACGCGGCAACCAGTAGAGAATTTCCATCGTTTCTTAAATATTTTTCCTATTCGAACCGTGTCCATCAATTCTGCACCGCTGATAGAAGTGTTTGCCAGCTCATCTGCCATTTCATTGGCCTGAATGTCTTGGTGTCGAGGAGCCCAGTATAGGCTAATTTTTTTATGACATGAAATCATGTCAAGTCTGGTGTTACATTCGAAGACCATGATCAACGTTGTGCGAGCCTTCTCCAGGAACCTGACTGTCACCACAGATCCCTACTGCTATATCGCTAATAAGTGGCTTGAGTTTTCATCAAGATACCAACCAGCACCAGTCCGATCTTTCGTTTTGGAACCGTCTGTGCAAAATACATGAGTGTTCCCCCTTTGTAAGAGTCCAGGACAATCTTGGCGGAAACACCACATTGCATCTGCGGCCAAACTTCACATTTGGTACAACACTATCAGCAGGCATCACTCTCCATTATCTCTAGTAGAGGTTACGTGAACTGGCTGCCAAGATGCGATATGCGCGGTTTCCCTAATTCAAAGGTATGCCAATAAGCCGCAATCGATGGAAGACAACATAACCCAGGCCATTGGTCAAATTCAGTCGAATCTATTTAAAATTTGACCACTCGGGCCCGTGTCACAATAAAACGCTGTAGCGGATGTTTGCACGATTACATTCATTAACACACAGCTTTTTTTTCTTCTAATATTTCAACATTTGCCCTCCGTTTTTGAAAAATTCTGTACATTTTACCAAATCAACGAATGAATGAAGTTACAGAAGTCATTCACTTCGATCTTTCGATGAGAAGACTTCGACGAGATGTCTATGATTCTCGGTAATGACTTTAGATTTCGAGAATTTTCAAAATTTTAATTGATAACCTTTAAAGCGCGTTTTATTCTGGTGGTTTTCCTTAATCATGGATCGTTTTATGAAAAGGTTTTTGTTTGACAATGGTTCGACATACAAATTTCCCCCAATTTCCCATTAGCTTCAATCCCTTGCTGCTTGTTGTGTGCCTACAAGCGACTATGTCATGACATTTCCATTTCCTTTGGCATATTCGCTCTATCATAATGCCTAAAATTCGCTACCGTTTGGTCGCTTTGGTCGTATCGCTCTTAATCTCTCCTTTGCAGACGCTACTCGTGTTGCCCAAAATTGCTTTGGCAACGCTTGCCTCAACGTTTGATCCCATCAAAGAAATCCATTCGACTGCTGGAATAACAGCCATCGGCAGATTGGTAGCTTGCCGCAACCAAATGCCAAGCTCGAGCGGAGCAACTCTTTCTGCGAAGGACATCAAACAGAAGCGGCGATCAGTTCTAATTTGCATAAACATTCGTTTAACATTTATCCCAAAAACGTTTTCGTTGTCGTTGTTTTTTTCCTTTTTTTTTTTGACTCCATTTGGTTGATGCCCCTTGCTCCTGGGATTCGCGGCTTCTGTCCTGTGCCCTCAAAAGTTGTCATAATTGTCGACATTTTTGGCTGGGCAAACAATTTTTGCCCAGCGATTTCATTTCATGAGTTCGTACCATTTAAGCAAAATAACCGCTTTTGACAACAGCAACAACTTCTACTTCACTCAAGACAACAAAAACAACAGAAACCGCAACAACAGTAGCCAGATATTGATGCTAATCTGAGCTTGAAGAGAAACAACAACAAAAATTCAGCTTTTTCCAGTTGATTTTTTTCCGGAATTTTTGCTTTGTTTTTTTAAAGGTTGAGCAGTACATAAACCAGGCAAATGGAGTTGTCGTTGTTGCTTTATGTTTTTTTTTTGTGAAAATTGTCAGACAATTTTATCAATACAGATATATGAGAGGTGCTTGGAAGATCTAAAATTGCAAAAATACCTCAATTTATGAAAATAAGAGTGGGTAATTGAGCTGGTTTTCGTAACCCTTTCTTTACTTTTAAAGGGTTTTCACAAATGCACTCACAGCAGCGTTTGATTGATTGAGGTTCACAAGGTCCAATGTAGTGACAACATTCGAATGAAGCGACAACCAATTCATTTGAGTGCGAAGCTACGGTCAGGCGGTCATTAGCATGCAAACTCGCATCTTCATCATTTCTGCACCTTTCCCCAACAACCACACTGAGTCGAACCGAGTAAGTTCTAACAAACTACTTGCCGACTGACAGACACGTTAAATGTCTGCAGTAAGTGGTTTCACTTTCCGATTTTAGGCTGCCGATAATTATCTGCTATCGATAATAATCGGAAGTAAAGTTCACGTCTTTAGACTTTAGATCTAGATGAATTGTAAGTCAAATGAATGATCGGTTGAATGAGCTCTGGACTATTTTGGTCTAGCTTGACTCGTTTGGGATCAGGTCAATGAATTAGTTATATTTGATCTATCGAAGTTTGAAGAAAAATAATTGGCTTTTCAGTCGCTTACGATATTGCAATTGCTTTACAAGTTTGATTCTGAGCTATCCTACGCGCTCGACCCTCTAAGTAATTGGATCAGTTCTGCAGCAATTAGAACTGCCCGTTTTAGCCCATTCCAAAACTGCACTGTCTGTTAAAAGCTTATGTAATTCAAGTGTCACTCACAAACTATTTGCAAGTGGTTAAATTCGAGCGGCACAATAAAACGTTTACGCCTTAAATTACGCCCATATCAAGATATAGACACATACAGCTGTCCCACCAACTGACAGGCAACTGGACCAACCCACCAATACCAACAGATAAGCTGTGTCGGCCAAAGCCAAATTGGAAATTTAAGGAAAGAACTACTCAGTGCAATCAAACTAGTAAATTTCCAATTGTATTTGTTTCCACTGTCAAGTCAAAGAACTAGACGACGCACAGTGGATTCAACTGACTTCTTTTTCGGCGAAAATCATACCTTTTGAGGAAGTAAAGATATTTTCAAAATTTAAAATGCATAGAATAGAGAATTTATTAAGCTTCTGCGATAAATAAGCTGTGTATAGAGGGAGTTTCAAAAAACGATAGTTAAGTTCGATATCCTTGCATGTCATGGAAAAATTGCATGTTCTAAATTGTCCATCTGGCGAACGTGTGTACACTAAGATCAAAATAAACTACAAGCATCTTGCCAAGAGATTTTCAAAATTTTAACGATTCATTAAGCAATAAGCACATTTTATAGGTGCAAGGATAAGACTTTTGGTGTATATACAGCGAGCTTTACTACCGTTTTTTGAAGCTCGCAGTGTATCGCAGAAGCTTAAGGAATTCTCTGTTATATGCGTTTTAAATTTTGAAAATATCTTTACTTCCGCAAAAGTTACGATTTTCGCCGAAAAAAAGTCAGTTGCATCCACTGTGCGATGGAAGGAATAGAAAGTACAGCCGAGTTACAAGGAACAACGAACTTGAAACAACACACACACACACACATAATACATACAAGCTCGATAGACGTTGAACAACTCAATTAAAAAGGAGAGCAAGGCATTAAAACATATGAAAACGCGGCGAATAAGTGCAGCGAGTTCGCCGCGTTTACATAACGTATGAGTAATGTATGCATAAAGGGTAATTGGAGTGGGCCAGCGAGTGAGGGGCGGCGGGGGGGCGTGGTTGTCTGCAGCTGTTGCTTGTTGTTGTTGTCGCTTTAATCGTTGCTCGTTAGGCGCTGGCAGTCAACAAAACTGCCAACAAACACAAACAAAACAATTTTTGAATATGTCGCCTTAGCTGCGCTTTCGTGTTGGCAACAACAACAACCGTCACACAGTCTGTCGGTTTGTCTGCGTCTGTCTGTCTGTCTGTCTGTCTGTCTTGATTGGCGTTTGAGCTGCGCGTGCGCGTCTCTTTCGAGCGCAACAATTAATTTGAATAATTAGCAACTAACGACGCTGCACGGCGAGAACGGCGAATGGGTAAGACGTCGAAGGTGATGACGCTGACGCGGACGCCGACTGCGCTGCCTGGCTGCAAGTTGTTGCTGTGACGCTTTGGTGTTGGCAGCGATGTCGGCAGCATGCAAGGCGATTGTCACGCCATTGCCAGAAGTTAAAGGCGCGTCAATGGAACCTTTTGCGATTTATGCCGCCCATATAAAAAAACCATTTGGCACTTGAGAATTTATGTGCGCTGCCAAGGAGCAGTCGCAGCAGCGCCAACAACCGAGTTGGAGACAACGACGAAGCAACACCACCAACAACAACAACAACAACAACGTCAATGAGTACGTCACACGAAATGATGAATTACTCGCCGGGGACGCGCGTCAAACTTTGATGAGCGTTGCGCTGTGCTGCCTCGAGACTCTGTCCCGGTGACTATGGCGTGAAATTAGACAAAAGGATATGCTGGCAGCAACATGTGTGTCATATGTGCTATTTACACTGAGCGAAAAATAGAAGGCCAAAGTAGGGCAAACCCTTTTGAAGTGCATTGAATCAAAATTAAGTAAAAACCAGATTTGTTCCAATGCTAGACTTAAGAGAAAAATTTGATTTGCTTCATTTTTCCGAATTGTTTTAAAGATGCTGCTCCATAAGTGAGTGTGCGAAACAAAAAAACTACACCTAAATTTTACTTCTAAGTGTTTACACAGCTTTGCCCAAAAGTTACATTTGAATTTTGGTAAAAAATCCCTCATTGTTAGATTTTCCATGCTCTCCATAGATAATTCTGGCACATTGACGAATTGCTTTTTGATTGAAGTTCGGTATAAGAAGATATCTGCCAAAAAATTGCTATGGGTTGAAATTAGGAAGAAATTATACTCGATTTTGGATTAGCACTATTTCTTTATCTTTGCTTTTAAATATGAAACATTGATCCCAAAAGTGTAAAGTCGATTAAATGTTAGTATTAAACATGTTTAAAGCTGGAGCTCTGCCCTCCGCTACCTACGCTTGCCAACCCAGAGGTATGCCATATTTAACTTTTTCACCATATTTCTCTTCGTCTTCAATTCTTCGTGCTCTCTTTGTTTTTCTCACGCTTTACGTCTTTCTCTTCGTCTTCATCTTTATCTCATCACCCATTCTTCATCCTCGTCTTCCTCGTTAACAACAACATTCTCTTCGCTCTCACCTTCTTCTTCCATCTACGTCATTAACTTGCTCTTCGCCTTATTCTTAACTGGCCATAACAACCAGTTATCGGGTTACGGCCCGATGTAACCTCTTCTCTCTGCTTTGCGCGCGCCTCCTCCAATCGATTCCAAAGGTAGCTAGTGTGCTCACTACCTGGTCCTTCCAGCAAAAGAGCTTATAGAGTTCGTCGTTCCATCGGATGTGGCAGTCGTTGCCAACGCGTAAAAATAAAAAATCCAAGGGCGTCATCATCAGACTGCGTCATCACCCATGCTTCCGCTCTTAGTCTAGTTGTTCTCGTTATCTTCGTCATCCTCCTATGATTAGTCTTAGTTTTTGTCTTTGGCGTTATTTTCGTGTTCATTTTCCTCCACCTCTTGGCCATCATCTGGGTCTTTCTCTTCGTCTTCTATCAAATTACTTTTTCTCTTGCTATTCATTTTCATCATGCTGGTCGTTTCTCAATGTGGCGAGCATAGTGATCAGGTGCTCTTGCCATTCCTCCTAATCTCATTCATCCTCCTCTTTCATCTCTCTTCAGCTTAATTCTTTGTTGTCCTCAGCGTAGCGGGCAGAGACTCATGATCTTCATCTCTAACAAGGAAAATCTATCAAAACCTTTCATATCTTCTCTTCAGTGTCTCTGCTTCGCGCACGTACCTCTACTTGTTCCTCCTCTACACTCCTTGTTAATACATTTTGACACAATAGTTTCTCTCAGTGTACTCTGTGTGTTTCCGTGTGTGTGTGGCAGGTTGACTTTGCACTTGAGCGTGTGCGAGCAACGACGCGCCTTGACTTAATGAAGATGACGATGCGCAGTTGCTTTGTGCTTGGCGTGCTTTAATCCTTGCCAAGCTCCAAGCAGTTCCTAGCTCCTGCCCTGGAATCAGGCATGGACTTTATCGTTTGTAGCCGTGTTCGTGTTGTTGTTTTGCTTGTTGTTGCCGTTGTCGGCAGGCGTTAATTTATTACAAATTATTATGATTCTGTTTATTTTTTTTAGGTACCTTTGCCAGGTTTTCCCCTGGCGTCATATTTTTTCTACGCTGTTTGCGTCATAACTTCAGCGGCAACAACAACAACAACAACAACAGCAACAGTAATTGCAACAACAACAGCAACAAATCTCGTTGAAGACGTCTAGACAAATGCACTTCAAAGGTTAACATGATAAATGTCGTTTGTTGCATGTGACGTGACAACTTTTCTGTTGTTTTTTGTTTGTTTTTCATTTGTTGGCGTTGTTGCTGTTGCAGTTGCAGCAAGTCGCTGCAAATGGCAAAATGTCGCTAGTGCAAACAAAAGGCAAATAAATAATATAAAATGCAAACAGGCAACTTCTCTGGGATATGTTGCAATTATTAAGATGGCAAAGCTAACAAATTAATCAAATGAATGGCTAATTAAAGCACAGGGGAAAGGACCAGTGATTATAATGATTCAATCAACTGTTGACTGCGACGAGCTGAGAGACTGTGAGAAGATGCCAATAAAGTAAGCAGTAGATAAGGAGGTTTGTTGATGCGGATGACCAGCAGTTCCGGTATTGAATCGGGAGCTAACTTACAACTAACTATCCTAAAGATTAGATTAGATCTTATTGGATTCTCAAGAGTTCAGCTACAAGAAGTGAAAGTGAAAAATTTCACAGTTTGTTTATCCTGGGCTAAATGATTTCGCCCTTTTCTTCAGTAACAGTGCTAAACATCGGAGGATCGTGCTAGTCAGGAAATTAGACTGGAACATTAACAGTGGTGAGTACAAAACCATAAGCTTCAAGCAGTTGATGTCCCTCAACATGGCTCTATGGGTCTATATTTATAAATAATTTCTATGTTGGCCAGCTCTAAGAAGACAGACCTTCCTTATCCCACTCAGTTAACGTATCGAGCAGCATCACGGTTGCTTTTCGTATCACGCCAAGTACAGGCCTTGATGCTATGCTCACACGGCCATATTTCGCATATAGGACGGCACGAATTGGTTGTCGGGAAATTTTGGGCGAAACTTAAAAATGTGTTTAAATTTTGAAATTCTGGTACTTGGCTGTAGTGGCAATGTTAATATACTGGAGGTATAATTGAGACTTCCGTGAACAAAGAAGATGAAATGGTAACTACCTAAAACAAGATGAGAAAACTCATATGCGATGAATCTAGAGATGGACAATCGAAACTCGTTGGTCGGTAAAACTTCAGAATAAATAGTTTGAACATAATTTGACACTGAATTTAACTGAATTACATAGAAGATTAGAAGCATACAAAGTACTTCATCCAAAGTTTTCAGCATTGTTTCAATGAAGAAGAAATTCGTAAATGAGATAATGTCAATTTCTTTATCTATCTAGGTGCCTCTACTGCATATTCAGCATTACTCCCCTTAATTGTGCAGGAGAAGACCTAGCCTTACTATCAGCCATTTGTCTGAACTCCGTATTTGGACAATTATCTATTGAGACACCTTTCAATATATTCCGAGTAAGAACAAATGGCCATCCATGTGCGTCCAACGAAGGCTCATTTATTACGGACGGCTCAAAGCTAAATAATCAGAATCGCTCAATATGAAGCGCTCTTTTAGTCTTCCGAAACTCTAAACCGTTTGCTAATCGAGTCCCCGGCCCTAAATGAGATATTAGTAAGCCTTTGAGTTTCCAGTAATAGGTATAAACATTTTAATTAAGTTCGATATCCCTAACAATATGTTCCAAATCTCTACACTAGATCAACATATTGTGATTAGCCCTTTATTGGTAACGGGCCATCGACATATTAAAGAAAAGACAAGGAACCAATGCTCCTCTCCTGCATGGGACAGAAGTGTAAAGCATGCCTGTGTCCACCACAACTTAGCTGTCCACAGGGAGCCTGGGTTTTGTCGAAAGCTACTGATCTCTATTACTCTGGCAATAGCTACGGTGATACTTGTCTCTGCCTTAATCAATTTGAAGCACGACCTTCACATGGTGTCCCTTGGTTGGCTACCCTAATTGCAAACATTTGTTAGTGAGCGCAGCGAAGCCACCGCTGACTTTAAAAGCGTTTTGCATAGGGTTTGGGACCTACCACGGAAACCCCAATCCCAATGATAAGATTAAGCTTAAAACTTGTGGAGGAAACCGCCGAGCATTTCTTTTGCTCATGTTTTTCCATCTGAAAAAGATGGCTCGTAAACCTTGGAAGACTCGTGCTTTTAGAGTTAGGCCCAAAGAGACTGCAGAGTATATTTCAGCATCTGGTTGGTACTCCCCTGGAGCAGCTCTGTGCCTGAGATTGTAACTTAACCTAACAAAAGTCTTGTACGAAATTATTATGCCACTAACTCCGAAAATACTCCTTTCTCGTTCTTACATTCTAAAAGTTCTCACATTATCTATTCTGCTTCAAATTGTGTTCAGCTAATTGGTGTCAGCTGATTTGCATATTTTAAGTGAAAAAGTATAAAATAAAACTTGTCTATTTGCTTAAGCTTTAAGTCAGCAGCGCTTGTTGAGCTCATATGGGAACACTGATGCGGTGAATGGGGGGGGCTCCAAGCCGCAACAGCAGCAGAAACAGCAGATCCAACAGCAGCAACAATCACAGGCCAAACCGCAACAACTGCAACATCCAAGGCAACAGCATCAAATGCATAAGGCAAACTGGCAACATGCAACACTAAGCAGCAACTTTAGCCAAATTAAGTTGTCCAGTTTGCGGTGTACGCACAGTGGGGAGCATATAACAATCTCCTGTTTACAGCAATCCCAAACAACAACAACAATAAGAACAGCGTCAACAACGACAACTACAACAGCAATCAAAATGGCAACACAGAAATTTGAAACGGAAAAAACTTACAACGACCTAAAAAAACCATTTAAGTCATATTTCTGCAGTCAAAAAAAAGAGTTTTTTTTTTGTGCGTTGCATTTACCAGTCTCTAATACATATAGACAAGGTTTCCAGCTCTTTGGTCATTTCATTTCATACGTATAAATTTTCAATATTTGACACATACGTGGAGCTGCAAATAGCAATCACTAGACACCAAACGGCAACCGCCAACCACAAATATACAACATATCGATAGGAAAATATCGAAAGATCAACGCTAGTTGACGAAGCTTCTACACTCTTTGCAGAATGCGTCATATATAAAAAAGAATTGATTTTGCTTCATTTGAAGCAGTTCCAATTTTTGAATCCATATTATAAATGAAATTGAAGTTAGGTTATATGGTTAGAGTGCTTAAGTGGTCACTATAGGGAATATACCCGAATAGCTTTTGATCTATTGTCTGCGTTCGTATTTCGCTTCCTGTTTGTTGCTCTCATTATCTTCGTCATCCTCTATCTTCTATCTTCTAGTTTTAGTTTCTTTTCTTCACCTTTTCGCCATCGTCTTTGTCTTCCGCATCATCTTTCTCTTCGTCTTCGACTTTGAATTTGCACCATTACTTTATCTCTACTTATCAATATGAAACAGTGATACCAAAAGTGTAAAGTTGATCTTATTCTATTATTAAGCACATTTAAAGTTGGAGCTCTGCCCTAGCTAGCAACGCCTGCCAACCCATTATACCTCAGGAGGTATTTCTTATTCATCTTCTTCGTGCTCTTCTTTGTTTTATTTTTGCTCTTCGTCTTTCTATTCGTCTTCATCTCATCACCCATTCTCATCATCCTCTTTGGTCTCACCTTCTTCATTCGTTTTCTCTTCGTCATCATCTTCTTCTTCGTCTAATTGCTCTGATCGCCTTCGTCATTCTCCACCTCATACTTTTAGTACTTCTCTTCGTCGTTCATTTTCCAGAAAATATATACAAGCGGACTCCTTCATCACGCCGTGATACCAAAGGCAGTTAGCACCGGACACACGGCCCTCGCTCTTGTCATCGTCGTGCTTTATCAGTCGCATTGAACCCCTTTGACTATGGCAATATCAACGTAAAGCTCGAAGAGTTTGTCTTTCCATCATATGCAGGTGTCGTTGCCAATGCATAAAGGGCCATGGGCAAAAAGTCTTATCACTGACTCGGGTAGCGAGTCAATAGTTCTGCAAGACCATAAGAGCTGGCGACACACAATTTTAGCAAAAGATGCGCGTTATCCCATGTAACATGAAGTTTTTCGAATTGAGTTGATATCTGCCCCCGTTTCTCTCCAGCAGACTTTCGCGTTTTACAACTGCGCCCTTAAATATATTAAATTAAAACTTGGCAGAGATTTTTGTCGTGCTCTTAGACATCTATGTTATACAAATTATCAAAATCGTATAATTGCATTAAAAGTTATAGTCAAAAAGGTGCGGATTTCATCCCTCTGCGCTTAAAACTGCTCCAAATTTCCACTACAAATACATATTTGAGCTAGAGTTACAGGTGTGAAAACTCGTGTAACTCAAATCGTTAAAACTGTGTTCACCTTTTTTCAATAGAATCCCTACTTCCCCTGCAATCGATTTACATAAATTACTGTCACACCCCTCAATATATTGATTTAAAAATTTCCACAGACATTTATAAATGTTTTATCGATCTATGTCTCAAAATTTAAAAACATTGGACCTAGAACACTGAAGTTATGGACATAAAAGTAAAAAAAAGCAAAGTGTAAAAGGGTATTATAGATTTGTGCAATGTATCTAACAGGCAGAAGGAGGCGAGGCACACTATATGTTCTATTGGAAAAAATGATCAGGAGCAATAGTCGAGTCGATATAGACATCTGTCTGTCCGTGTTGTAAGAGCTAGAGCAAACATTTTTTTACCAAAAAAAAGCGCATATGCGCGGACAAATTATTTAATTATGTCGAAATCTCACCCTCTTAACATTTATATTAACCTTATATACATTAGGGTTATAAACCGAACAATGTTGGCTTTTTTCCTGATCCTACCCCCTACCCCATAGAACAGTTACCGTTATTACGCACATACCCCTCAACGCGTCGATCCAAAAATTTGGCTTCAAATGTCATACCAAGTTAAGTATAACTTACGTAAGGGTATATGAGAAATATATATGCTGCCCACTGTAAAAAGTGCAAAACCAAAATGGGAAAAACAAGTAATAACAAAATTGTATAATTTTATTATTATTTTTTAAAATTTTATAAGTCGAAAATATTTCTGCAAATTACGAAAGTTTCATCGATGTTTGTCTGTCTGTCGGTTTGTCCGGTTGCTGTTGCTGTTGATACTTCTGAGCTCCGGGCTTTTCAGCGCACGCGCATCGGCGGCATTAGTCTTGTTGTTGTTGTCATTCGACAGTAAAAATTATTAACCAAAAATAAAGGTTGCAAAAAACACTGACATTTGCTCGTTAATGTGTTCGGCTGGGTTTGCTTGGTGGCGGGGTTTGTGGGCCGGGGGTCCGGGGCACTTGGCTTGGCTTTGTCCTCGCCGATTTGCTACAATCCGGCAAAGTAGTTGGCAGTTGCCAATTGGCGATTGCCACGGTGTTGCCTGAGACTGCCAATAATTTAGAGCTTTTAATAAAAATGTTGCCGTTGCCGCCAACGTTGTTGTTAGCAACATTGCTGCTGCAACTGCCGCTGTGGCAGCAACCGCATTTAGTACGCGAAACTGTCCAAGATTTATATCATAATTTATTTATTAATTTCATTAAGTAAATTTCAATTTGATGAATGGCGCTGCTTTTGTTTTTAGCTTTATTTTTTGTAATTTTTCAAGCCGACGGCTGCCGCCGAAATGTTTATTGTTGTTGCCGCCGACGCCGACGCCGAAACTGGGCCTATAAATAATCCTGAAATAACAAGTTTACGTAAAGCTGTTTGACGAACGTTTGCCAATTTTAATGGTACGTAACTACTAAAATGAAAATAAAAAACAGCGTATAAAGATAGTTGCTCTATTACAGCTTCAGATGCAGAAACAGCTGGCGCCGGATTGCATAAGTTCCCGTGTTTGTGGCTACGAGTCCTACGCACTAAACATTTGAATTCGTGTAAACCGCCATTCGTATTCTTTTACGGTTTCAGTTAACTGTTTTGGTTATCGCCACTTATAAATAAAGGCGAATTCTCGCTTATTTTGGCACAACAGCTTCAGCCAATGTACACGAAAGAGCGAGTAGTAGTAGTTATGGGTTTTCTTATCCGAAGTACAATTTTAATATCTTTCTTATTAAAAAATTATCTTCTTTTTTTTTCGTAACGGCTCTATTTTTCGTTAATATCCTTGGTTCACTTTAGTGTTTTGGTCGTTTCGTGACGCCATCACGTCGCTTTCATCTTTGCTGCTAGTTTGTCAGCAATTTGTTGAGAGTTATCTTTAAAAGTTTACTTTTGTAATAAACCAGTGAGCTCCGGATTTTGCTTCTTCGCTTGCCAACGTTCGGCTTCCTAGAGATCCTTCGCCCACTGCTTCTCTTTCGCTTTGTCATCCTCTTCACACAACTCTTCGCCATTCTGCTCTTCTTAATCTTTCTCTTTCCTTCTTCTTGCACTTTCTCTTTCTCTATATCATTTTTCCAAATATACCCAAGTATTCTGACCAAACTTCTCATTGCGACTGTGCATGGCATTAAATTAGATTTATAGTGGGTACGATGGCTCATCAGAGAATGTTGAACCATCCCTAGCACTCAGGCCGACAGAGAAAATTGACAGAAAGAAAGCACAGTTGAAATAGAAGAAAGAGTACGAAAACAGAGTAGGCTTGCATAGAAGCTCCCTATTGACACTGTCTTCCCGACTCCCGTAGGAACTCGCGTAAACTGCTTAAGTGGAGAGTATACGAATCGCTCTTGCACTTCCAAAAATATGCATCCGTGACCTTGCAAAAGCCTGACAGTAACGCAGAATGTGCTCTGAGGAGACGGCTTCTGCGCAAGTTGGGTCGTCAACGAGGACCATATTGGCCAGGTGTTGGGGCTTGCAGATCTTTCCTCTTCTGACGGAGAAGATATCTGGACGCCTTTGGATTACGTTCTTTCAGAAAGTGTTTTGTGTGGTGGGTTTCCAGCGTTCCTTACAGATTATGTCTGTGTGGACCCCTATCCGTCCCCCAGATCTGACAGGAGTGATTGGAAAAGGCTGAATTGGCAGTGTTGCTGAACCTTTGTTTGCCATCATAGTATAGACTGACTTTGTTATGACAAGAAATCATGTTAAGTCTGGGGTTACATTCGCTGACCATGATTAATATTGTGAGAGGATTCTCCAGGGACTTTAGCGCAGCCTGACTGTCACTATAAAACCCTCCTCCTCCTTCTTTCATAGATCCAGCTCACGGCATTTTGAAATGCGTTTGAAATCACTGTCGCGCATGAGTAGCTTAAGTTTTCATCCATATACCAACCAGTATCAGCATTCGTTTTGGAGCCTGTGTAGAAGACATGAGTTTTCCCCTTTGTAATAGTCCAGGATCGCTCCAGGACTCTCTTGGCTGAAACACCACATTGTATCGGCGGCCAAACTTCACATTTGCTACAACACTATCATCAGGCATCGAGTAAAGCGGGCACTCTTCCCTTAGCTTACTTGCTATTAATGTGCGACCAAATCCCTGTTCATTCGTCCAGACTCCATTGTTGTTGAGTTTGCTAGCCGCTTTCATAGCCTCTTGTGGTACAAACACGTCAAGAGGGGTTAGATTTAACAGTGCGTTATGGGCATCACTTGAGGTGTTGCAGTCTGGACTGAACCATTGTTCTCTTCCAACAGACCAGTGAGGCGTATGATAATATAGGCCTGATTAGAGCTAGGCACAATCCAGCAGTCTGCATTGCCAGAAGGATCAGAGAGCACGTTCGGTCTTCCGTTAATTGTGCACTTTCCAGGTCAGCTTAGTATCAAGTGTCACCCCGACATACTTCACATCGCTGGCCAGTGCCAGAGTCACACCTTGTATGGCATAATGTCTCTGGAACATTGACTGTGCAATATCATGAAATTCAATTTATCATTCTCGATGCAATAATATGATCTGATGCACAAATCCATGGCATTAGCATAATGTGCTAAGCTGTCGCACTGCTCGGTAAACCTGGCAGGAGTTAAACACCAAACGAACAGCTACACTCTGCTCTCTTAGTAGGAAGAGATGCTCAGCTGTTGTTAGAGCCACTTTTGGACACTGGCTAGTTGGTGTCTATGCAGCTAGGCTTCTTGCTCCCTACAACGATCTCTGTAGAAGCTGTATGATGAATGTGAGGAAGAAAAAATGGCAGAGCACTTCTTTTGCTTCTGCCATATCCCATTTAAAAGGTACCTGGGAGGGTACTTCCTAAGCAGTTTGTCAGAGCTATCCAAAATTAGCCCCAAAAGGGGCATTCAGCATCTGAATGGTCCTCCTTTCAAACATTTATCCCTAAGGTGAAAGGATAATAAGAACCCACGGTTACATAATATGCTTAATTTCGGCCTAAGTGTGCGATGTAGTTATGTGTAATCTACGGCTCCAATATTAAAAATTGAAAATATTAAATGTTATAGGTTAACATTTTTGGAAAAAGGATGACTTTGTCTGTATTCAATTTATTTGTAAAAAGATTGGATGAGGGGATTGTTTAAGAAAACATGGGTTTTCTAATACTATGCAGTTTGAGACAGTGGTCGAGTTGGTGGTCAATTGTAAGGTCCAAGAAAACTTATTTTAAAACTGCTACAGCTTCAGCTGAAAAAACAGAGCGTATTCCTAGAGCCATCGTTTGGCTATCGTCTTGCAGGCTTGCTCCACGCAAGCAAGAGCCGTGATATGATCCATAACCAAGTCCAATTGTTTATATTCAACTTTTGAAGTTCTATAGAGTTTTCATGAGCGAAAAGGGCCTTAGAATCCACTGTGGTGCAGAAAGCCGTCTGCCGATATTAGAAGGTTGTATTCTTATAAACATACATTAAATATCTTCTCTGGGTTAGGTGTCCGATTGAGCTTCAACAATAAAAGAGTGCTTGCACCCTAGACTTGTTCCCTGTGTGGCTTATAATTAACTTTTAGATTGATTTCAAGCATTATGGTACAAATCGAAGTTTACGAGGTAGACATCGAATCGCCTGTATCTCGTATCTCGGTAACGGGTTGTTATGACCAGTTAAGAAAAAGTAATATGTTTCTCCTAAGAATCTGGATGAACATTACTGATCATATGGGGTTGTTAGATCATTGCCACCTTCTACTCCATAACTAATATCGAAAAAAGGACCAAATTTTTGTGTACGGTAGTGCCCTAAGTGGTCAGCCTTCCCGGTGTCCCGATTCCTATCGAAAAAATCTGGCCATACTTGGAAGGCATATTTTTTGCGATTTTTGGCTTCGTTTAGACGAAGAAGCACCTTGGAAAGAGATCTTCAGTGCAGCTGTAATGTGAAGGCGACAAAGGTGTAGGCCGTCTCTCTGTTGGAAGACAAGGTTGAGAGCGCACTAACTACCTTTGGTATCACGGTGTGGAGAGGCCGCCTCGAGAAGCGCCCGACAACGGGTCGTAACCCCGTAACGCTTTATTTTGGACAATCTAAAAGAAGAAGAAAAAGCTGAATTACAAATTGATGAATTCTATAGAATGGCCAACTATTTTTATTCAATTTTTCAATTACAAAATCTATTCATTTTGCTCGTTAATCGTTAATACCATAAAGAGTATTTTTTACGACTAAACAAACTACTTATTAACCACTTGTGCAATCCTTAAGATTAAATTTTAACTACCAGTTAAGTGGAACGCTTAAAAATAAAAATAATTACCATAAATAAATAAAATAAATGGCTAAAATCATAACTATGATAATTGTAATTGCTATTTTTATGGCTATTATAATTCAACTTGGAGTTAAACTTTGTTTTGTTGCTCTTTACAAAAAGAATAAATAGCAACTAAAATAATTGATTTCAAATTTAAACAACAAAAAGGTAACTAAAAATGCATTTGAATTTATATTCATATTTAACAATGCGACGAGAATAAATTTTCAAATGAATAGTCAAAGAAAAAAAACCGAATAGTTAATGTTTTAAACTTGCGCCATCAAAAGCTGAAAATCAAAATACCATAAAATTGACGACTAAAATCAATTGCAATGCTAAACTTTAAGGCTACGATCGTGGTGGTGCCACATAGGCGGCGAGGGGCGTTGTGGGGCAGGGTAGCCGACTTGTCGCGGCTGTCTGCAACAACAAATACAAAATACCACCAAATTGAAGGTTTCAGCTTCGCTGGGTAACAAAATCGCAGCAGCCGTTGAAATCGTTGCCAAATTCAATGGATTTTACTTTTCGCTTTTCAAACTCCATGCCGCTCCACTTCGCTCCACTTCACTCCACTCAAGTCAACTGAACTCAACTCGCTCGTTGTTTGGCTGCTGTCGTGACCAATTAGTGTGCAGGGGGGTCCGCCAGTGCGAGGGTGGTGCGGGGTGTTGCACGGTTACCTGGTCCGTGGCTGCGCAGGCGCACGTCAAGCTGCCTAGGCACTCAGGCACTTGCCCAGCAGTGAGCACTTTACATTCAAATATTTTGTGACATAAAACGTTTGTTGCTATCGTTGTTGTCGTTGTTGCAGTTATTGCTGACTTGCTGCATATTTGTTGTTCCTTTGTCTGTGGCAAATCTTGGCTAGTATTTCTCCATTGCGATTTGGGCGTGGCGCGTCATTCTGAGCAAAATGCAAAAAAAAAACACAACGAAACGGTTTGAGTAGAGAGAATCAAATTGGAACTGGTACCGGAACCAGCGCAGGAACCAAGGTTCCAGCTATAGAAACGCGTAGTGATGTAAATCCAAATCAAAACATCGATGTTTACCATAGCAGAGTCCATCGACAATAGACACCGATGTAGGTCGATGCATAGGACTAAATGCATCGATGGTATTTCGATGTTTGGTATTTGAAAAGTTTACTTGTTTTTATCGAAGGATACTTTGTTGTATAATACAAAATATGTGAAACTACACCCATGTGAACAAAAACAGACTTCTATATACAATACTATATACTACAGATCAAATAGATCTACGCCTAAATTGTGTAAACATAGAAGTTTTGATTAGCATTCCGGCAGGAGTTTGCCGGCATTTGAATATATCCTTTAACATTATTTGAATCTTGAAGTAATTTGACTTAAGGTCGGCAAGGTCGGCGTAAGAAATGGTGAAATGTTCGATGGTTTTAAAAACATCGATGTTTTGCCGATGCATCGCACGTACGAAAACATCGGAATACATCGGAAATTTACAGGCCAACCATCGATGTATTTTTTACACCACTAGAAACGCGTTACCCGGTAAATAAAACAAACCAAACAGTAGAAGGAACATCTATACATTCACTAACAAATAACTCTTCCGCTAACTTTGAGATCGCTGATTTCGAAGAACTCTTCTCTTGTTTACCATCGGGCCGCTCCCGGAGTTAACTTCCCGACGTCCCCAATTATAGACGACGGCGTGACGACCCTATCGAGCGTACAGTGTGAAAGGCTAAAGCCGTTTGCGAGAGAACTGATCGGATCTTAATGTTGTTTTAGGCCTGCTAAGTCCGCCATAAACCAGATATTCACACTACGCCAAATTCTGGAAAAGACCGACGAATACCAAATCGTAACCCACCATCTCTTTGTCGATTGATAGCTCGTTGAGGGATCGCGTATATGCCTTTCTGTCTGAGTGCAGAATGACGTTGAGCAACACACGAAGCTCTGTTAAGGTAGGAAAGAGCTTCTCCGAGCCTTTTAATACCAAGCGAGAATTCAGACAAGGCGCTCCTGCAACCTCTTTAACTTTATGATGGAGGAACGGGACTATGTTCAATAAAAGTGTCCAATTACTGGAAACTTTGCGGTTATTGAAAGAAAATCTGCCAGGGTAGGTTTGGTTGTTAATGAGAGCAAGACAAAGTATATGCTTTCTTCGATTTCGTCCACCGTGGCAACACAGTCACGATGAAAAATGATGTCAACATGGAGATCAAGCGGAGAATCACTCTTGCCAATAGGTGCTAATTTTGTCTCAGTAGGCAAATGAGTAGTAGAGACCACTGTCGCCAGACGAAACTGACACTCTATAAGACGCTCATCCTTCCCGTTTTGCTTTATGGCGCTGCAGCATGGGTGATGACGCAGTGTGATGAAAATGGCCTAGGAGTGTGTGAGCGGAAAGTACTAAATAAGGTTTTCGGCCCTTTACGCGTTTGCAGGTCATGCATAACCGCTGGCTAGGTCATGTTGTGCGTATGGATGAAGAAGTTGCTGCGAGAAAGGTCTTCAATGCGGTTGTCGATGAAAGACGATGAAAAGGCGAAGTGGTTTTTATATAAGACAATGCCAAAACCATAAAGGAAAAATATCTCCCATTCGCAATGTCAAGATCGAGTCATTATAATATTAAAAAAAAAATACCAAAATTTTTAAGTAAATAACTCTAATATAAAACAGGTCGCATTTTGCGTTTCTATAGACGGCTATTCCATTTTTGGTCACGTTCGTATACACCCTTTTCCTTGAAACCTTTATTAACTGCTATAAACAATATGTTTGTTATAATAAAGCAAAAAGCCAATACTTAATAAGATTAGATAATTCGACTATTTGCTTTACATATCATAATACAAACAATGAGTTAACATCTAATAAACTTGGAACACAATTTTAGTGGAACTGGAACCGGAATTGGTCTCACCATAACGCTTGATTACCTGGCTTAAAGAGTTTTAACTTGGCTTTTTAGTTTAAGTAGCTTTTTTTGGTGAAAAAAAAAGTTTGCACATCATATGGAGAGGGGGGTAACACTTAAAGTATCGCGCCTATTAGTCACAGCCAGGAACAGCTCAGCTCCCATGAGTCATGTGACTGATGCGCGAGACATTAAGAGACAACATGCTGTCTGCTGCTGCCTCTCACCGACAAGCTGCTGCAACTAGAGTTGCCGAGAGTCACACTCGGCTTGGGCATAAAAAAGTGCAAGCGAGTTGAAAATCTTGCCAAGAAATAACTGACAGTGTACACAAGCAACACTAATTGCTGTAAAATTGCAAACAGACTCACTCCTCGGAGCCACACTGCACATTCGGACTCAGACTCCGACTCCGACTCAGCCGCTTGGCATAGAACAACACAGCATAAGGCTTAAAAATTTTAACGGAATGAATGCAACAAATAAACGAACAGCAACAACAACTGCAACAAAGCAGCAAGAGCAACAAAAAAGCTGCAAACAACTCAATTAACACAACAACTGCAGTAGAAGGAGCAGCAACAAGCAAACTTTTTGTTCTACGTCCGTTCGTCCATGCGTCCGTCCGCTCGTCCATCTGACCAACCAAACGAACGCCTCCTGAAACGCCCCCCTGCCCCAGCATGCCTCCGGTTTTCGGCTGCTCATCGCCGCTTGATGATGCAAATGTATGCAAGTTGGCAGCTTCGAGGAGCAACAACATCATGAAATGGACAAGAATAAGACGGAGACAAAGAAGAAGAAGAAGAAGCATAAAAGGCAGCGAGAGAAGAATAAAAGGAGTTGTAAGAAACCAGCACTTTGTGGCTAGTGCTGCGCTTTTGGGCAAATTCCCGGCACGAATCTTGGATCAGCTGAATAATCTGTTGCCAAATCAAATGGTTATTATTACAATGTGTAGGTTTGGATCGTTTTTTGTATTTACATAGTCAATGAATGCTTTCGAACCCCACTACACTTTTTTGAAACAAACTGATATTTTTGTAATGTGTGCGTTTATGCACATATTCGGAGTGAATGAGTCTCGCGTTCTCAATTCTGATTCCGATAATGAATTGTCTAATTGATTGTAGCTATTTCCAGAAGATCGTAAGTGTTACCTTAAGTGTTCCACGAACTATTTGTATATATAGAACATTTGTCTAAAAGATCTTAATATAATGAGCTAATACACTATCATAGAAGTTTCGACTTGGGATAGAAAACATTCTTAAAGTGCCATTTAATATAGATTTCCAGTTCCGTGCTTTTTCCTTTTACAGGCGGTTATTGCTAACCTGTTGAAGTTTCTTTCATACATCAAACTAATGACAGCATCATGGATCTGGTATAAATGTGCATCAGAGTCACCAATTCCTATGGATACTTAATGCCCGCCAATCTATTCCATGTCAAATGCGCTGTGGGTGAAAGAGTCAAGTTAAATTGCTAATACCTGACATTGGAATGTTTTTAACACTTCAGTTGTGTTTGGACAACAGCAACAATGGCAGCAACAACAACAAGAACGACACAAGCAAGCCGCAATGACTTGGCCATTAGCCGTTGCAATTGTTGGAGCCGCACAAATGCAGATGCACCGCAGGCTCAAGCACACAGTCTGGGGCATGAATGCGCCGCTGCCGCAGCCGCTGCCATCAATGTCCAGGGCTTCATGCATTTATGCAGCAGCATTGGGTTTGTGGTGAGGGGCGGTAGTGGTGGCAGGCAGCAATAGCAAGGTGTTTGTCGATTTCAAGTGTGGATTTGTGCCTTACGTTTGACACACTCGCCGCTTTAAAAGATTCAGCACATCCGTCCGCGCCGTCGGCTAAGCAATGCGCATATATTTACAAAGTGTTGCAATGTTGCAAGACTTTTTTGATCGACAGCCCGCTAGCCGCAGTCATGTACATGGAGCTTGGACAGCAGCGCTGAGGGAGCTTAAGAATAAATGCCAGTAAGCTGCAACGGCAAAAGGCATTAACACAAGTGGACAATTCCTGGTGCCACGACCCAATGTCAATCCCGAAACCGAGTCCCCGAAAGAACAGCACTGACAACAACCAGCAGGTGTTGCACTTTCTTTTGGCTTTGCAAGCAACTTTTGGTCGCATCGCTAAATTGATTTGTCAATCGCAGCGATTCCTAAGAGCTCACATTTCAGTTGCAGCTTATGGAGCTGCTGGCATTTGAAAGAGATTTGAATATTTGGCCAAATGCCTGGGGGAGCGGCAAGTTTTGTTTCTTTTTGTCTTGAGAAAGTATGTTGCATTAAAGTTTACTAGTCAGTGGCGACTCGAGCTGCTGGTTGCCAGTTGGCAGTTGCTGCTGCTGCTGAGTTTCGTCCCTTCGCCAATTTGTTGCTGACACTGCTGACGACTTTGCTGTGTGGCACATAAAGCAGCAACTGCATCAGCAACAACAACAACAACAACAGCAACAAGGCAGTGTCTTGGCCTGGCCCAGCACAACAACAACAACTACAACAACTACAACAACTGTTGGCAATGAAGCGCATAAAAACTAATTGATTGGATGCCAAGATGTTAAGCGCATAACGGCAGCAACAGCTCACAGCAGTTGCAGTTGCTCTTTTTGCAACGTCGTTGTTGCAGTTGTGCAACTTGCGGCAAGAAGTTGCAGTTAAAGTTTGAGGCGTTGTCAGCGTCTCTTAAGGTTTGGTTTTGTGCTTTTTCTTATTCAATTTAAATGCGCTTTCAGCGACGCTGCGACACATGCGTCAATTGACAATTGCATGTGAGTCAGAGGCGCACCAAAAGGACTACTCTAGAAGGTTAGGTTAGGTTAGAACGGCTGCCAGATTATTCTATACCCTCTGTCACAGGCAGGAGCGGAACAGTAATACCTTGCCTGGAGAGCTCGTCCGCTAATTTGTTGCCCTGCATATCCCGGTGTTCGGGGACCCATAGGAGGCTAAGAGCGAACTGCCGAGCCATCGTTATTTGAGCCTATGAAACTTTATGGCTGAGACTTCCACCTGTAACACGCTACAGCGCTCCGGGAAAGTAAAGTCCCTTTTTATATTAAGTCGTTCTAAAAAACACCCCTCCTCCAACTCGGTTGTTCAGTTTTGGGCCGTCCGTGAAGAAGGCGTTGGCGTTGATAGGGCCTGACTGACCAGTATACCATTCATTTCTTTCAAGGATAATGGTGTTGAAAGGAGTTCATGGGTACTCTACTGTTACACAGTAGTCTTTTTGGGGGAAACGAAAGTGTGTTTTGCTGCAATAAAGGAGTAGCCAAATTCGGATTCTATACAGCTTTTTGAGTCTCTTAGTCTTAAGGCCAATAAATGGTTCTGTTTCTCTCCTGTAAGATTGAAAGATTCATCTAGAAATTATCAAACAAAAGTTTAATTCCGTTTTTAGATCCAGTCTGTTGTTAATCTCAATCTAGAGCTATATCTGAGCTTACAGCTCCCTTGCCAAATGTATCTCTGCAATATGGGATGGCTCTAGTCGGGCTACTACAGTCATCGGGATTCTATAGCCTCTCATGAGGAACATCATTCTCCTCGCTAGGGCATCACACTCAGCTAGTATGTGCTGCGAGGATTCATTCTCAAGATCACAGAACCTGCAGGCATTGAAGCTGGTGATACCCAGCTTGTTCAAAAAAGCTAGAAAGTTAGTAAACGAATGTTCACTAAACCAGAGATACATCCATTGTAAAAATCATTAATGAAAGACTACATTGCGTTGGATCATATGACTGACAACTTTCGAGAGTGCTGTATCATTTGCAAGATTTCAAAGTACATCTACAAAAATACGAGTTGTCTGTGATGCAGCTTGCAAAACCTCTTCGCAATTATCATTGAATGATGCACTAATGATACAAACCTCTTGAGATTCAGAGACCGATCTCGATCTTATGCAATGATGGCTGACATAACCAAAATGTGCCGTTAAATCGAAAATCGAAACTGGCGAGCATCATCAGCAACTTCTAGTTGATTGTTTGGAGCGAAGAACGTTTAGTACCGTTGCAGACCTACCTTTTAAACACTGTAACTTATGGTATTGCCAGTGCTTGCTCGTTCGAACCGCTTGGGTTTCTATGAGAGAAATTTAGCTTCTCAAATAAGACTGGGTTGAGCTCCAGGCAAACTGGACTTATTTTCGTCAGCAAATAATCAAGTTGCCAAATAAAAGTTTTTTTCTATGCTTCTCTCAGATCATATCCTCGTGTTATTGCCTCATAAACTAGTGCTCCGCCTGTTCAGAGCAAATTCTAAAGATCAGCTGTTGAAAACAAAATCCGTCCGCAGATTCGAACTCTGTGGTGCACATCTGCTAGACAAGCTAAGGGAAGAAGTTACCAGCATATTCGGTTTCCCAGTTGAAAATGTAGTAATGTTATCCATTTCCGAAATTATTCCTAGCTCACTTGAAAATCTCGCTTCGTGTAACAAGCACCTTACTTGTTAGTTAGCGTCACGGCATATACGTCGGCTTTAACACCAACACGCCATTAGATTCTTCACATCATGAAAAATTTGTGCCTCCAAGCATCTTCTGAAGAAATTTAAGTCTGTTTTTCACAGATGGAATGCTCAGAGATGTCAGCCTATCTCCAACTTGGCATAATGTGCTAGCTGAATCGCGTCATCTATCACTATCTCAAACTCATTGATGTGCTACCATCACGGCATGCACGCCAGTTTATCCGCAGTCCAATGAAGCATGTTACACATCAATAAAAACTTGTCCCTAAATCAAGAACAGCAATTTCTGTAGCGATTTGTTTAAAGATATCGAGTGTGAATCTACGAATCAAGCGGTTTGAACCCGAATAGTCACTCTCTGTTTTCGAGTTTGCAACGATTTCTTGCAAATACAGCCAACACTTTGTTTCTCAGTTGATTTCGACTACGCCCATGCTGCACGTACCCATTAACGTGTTGCACAAATGTAGCCAATTGCTCTGTGTCGCTCTGTTTTTAGCCACATGCCGCCCCAACCTTTGGAGCGCCTTTGGTCTCTGCCATGGCGGATCGGTTGGTTCGTGTGTGTCTCTGCTGTACGCTTAAATTAATTATTTTTTATTAACTTTTCGCTCATTGATAACATTTTTCAAATTTCTCAGATTCCCACAATATGTGAGCAACTGTGAATTTGTCGCTTGCGATTTGAGCGAGACCGTTTGGCATTTTTAGTGTACAAGTTGCTCGTGCTATTAAATTTTATAGCAAGTTAATAAAATGAGATTGCTTTTGGGTTTTTGAGATTTCTGGCTCTTGCTTACTTTTGTAAAAATGCAATAATTTGCTGGTTTTTTTTGGTGATTTTTTGGCATTTTTACTTTTGAAATTTTATGCCTTTGGGCCTTGCCAGATTGCCGTTGCGCTGCAGCTAACGGTAGTTGTTGCTTGGTTTTGGCCAGGCCAAAAAGCAAAAGAAGAAAAATCGCAACCTTCTATCTTTGGCAGTTAATCGCGTCAACTCGTTATCGTGTGACGTTAATTCCACTTTCCTATACAATACAATGCACACACACACACCGACACTCTAGCACATTTATCAAAAGTTATTGCAAATTAATTGCAATCTGCGTCGTCATCTCGAGGTGATCGCAGAACCGGCGCGTCTGAGAGCGCATTGCTCATGGGTCTTTTCTTTGAACACTGCTTACCAAAATTTATTGATGCCTTATTAGCTGATGATCACAATCACACAAGCTGCGCTGGAAACGGTAAAAAGTATCTCTCGAGCCTGGATATTAAAGTGCATTAAGATAATTGAAATGGCCAATAAAATATCTTTTCCCTTTTTGACTGACTGACTGACTAACTGACTGACTGACTAAGGTGTATTTTTTGTGTGTTTTTTCCTTCGTCATCTTCTTGTTCTTTCTTGTGGCGCTGGGCCAAGCAAATCGGTGTCAAAAACTTGTCCAAAGTGTTGAGTATCGCGCTCTTGGCATTTACCAAGTTGGCCACTCAGTTCGGGGCTGGCTGGTCCGTCACTCATTTCGGAGCTCTTTTTTTTTTTGGCAATGCAACGTTGCATTAAACTTTGTTGGGCTTCCACATGTTGTTTCCTCTTGTTGTTGTTGTTTTTCTTGTTATGGTTTAGTTCCAGGAATCTGTTGTAAGTTTATGGTCTCTTTGCCAGCGACGCTCCAAAAGCTTGTTCTCATCGTAAAAACGTTTTTCAATTTTCACATTTCTTATGTCAGATATTTTGATTTAGCGATTATGCTGAGCCGCGCCTCTTTTCATACTCATACTCACACTCACGCGCATTCTCATTCTCTTGCACTTTCAATCTGACATGTTTTCCATGGTACGTGCCTTATTTATATGAGTTATTAATATACCTTTTAGTGCAAAAAATATGTACATAATGATGAAAACGAAACAGCAAATTCGAGACAATGAAAAGCAATTTGGCATCTTAAGTGTTTTTTAAAGTTAAAGTTCAATGAGTGATCATGTGGCGGAAAATGATTATCTTCATATAAAGTTTTCGCTTAAGGTAAGTGTTTAGGTCAAAAGAAATACTCAGGGCAAGAAAAACTTGATATATTGAAGAAATGCCAGCGATTATTTCCGTAGGCAGTTACTTATTTTTGACAGTGTTAAACCTGCGCGCTCCGCTCGCCAACCCACGGGTGGAGCATAGTCCTCTTCCCGTTCCCTCTATCCCTACTTATACTTCTACCTCGCTTCAAACACAACCTCCTTGCCCCTCTCTAGGTAGATCATATTCCTATTCCGCTTCCCGTTTCCCTTCCGTTTTTCCTTTTTTGTGGTTTTGTTTTGGGAAGAAATAATGGTAGGTTTTGAAATTTTGTGTCATCTTTTGTAGTTTTACGCTTTTTTGTCCAACAAAATTAGACTTTTTTCGTCCTTCTCTTTATTATCATCATTCCAAATGCTATAAGATGAAAAAACCCGATTTACTTTTCATTTCGCCCCTTCTCGCCTCGCACACAACCTCCTTGCCCCTATCTACATAGATCATATTCCTCTTCCCGTTCTTCTTCCTTTTCCCATTAGTAGGTGTTGCCAGACTCGGTTCGGTTGGGAGAAAATATTAGTAGGCTTTTTGGTTTTATGTGATTTTTCTTAGTATATCGCTTTTTAGTCCACCAAAATAAGATATGTTCAAAATTTTCAGTTGTAAAAATATAGGCCATTCAAGAAATTATAAAGTGGATCAACACAATTTAGGTTTCACTAAACCGTTTATCCAAACATCGGCTGCATACAGAACTTTGGATTTATTGATTATAGATAAGAGAAACATAGCAAAACGTTCAGACGAGAACTAGACATTGGGAGCACTTATGTCCAGATCGACGAATGTAAGGAGCTTCGGCTGCAGTTCACCTGGCACTCAAAAAAGTCAGAAAAAAGTCTCGCGCGCAGGCGAGAAGACGACGAATAATTGCTTGCTAGTCTCCTTATCCTTGCCCAAGGTACTAACTGTCAGGACTTTAGCGTTTAACAACTTCTACGAGTACCTTGCAAACTGCAGGAGCTTGTTGAAGGATACATGGAGAATTTTGGGATATCTCACTCTTGTGAAAGTATGATAGTACGGGATGATATTCGGGGCTCTATCGTCTTTGTATCGTCCATTTGCTGAAAAGAGTGACTGTTGATTTTGGGGCTGAGTGGCTGAGATTCCTGTCAGCGAAAACAGTAGTAAGGCGCCTGTTACATATTAAATGAAAAGCGAGTGGTAAACATCGTATAATAACGTAAACTAATATGAAGCGAGTCGCACAGGTTTGCAGGCGATACAACTTACGTTCAATATTATGGTGCCAACAAAGGACGTGAGAAACAAATAGCACGGACTCGCTTGGAAATTTCGCATCGTGTAACAAGCGCCTATGCGGCAGAAGCAAACTTTTGATGGGGCCTTCTATCAGTGCCATGTCCCTCAGAGGGGCTTCTAGGGTGCAGTCATAGGAAACAAGCTTAGCTGCCTTAGGAGGGGAAGGCATCTTTGAGATGTAGTAATTGAAGAGGATACTTCAATAAGGTTCCATGAAACTCAACAAAGGACTGCATTCCGGCTTTACTAATTGCAAGTCCGACTTTTAAGTTCACTTTGCTGCGGTGTCGTTACGCAATGTGCCGAGTGCTTTAGAAAGATCAAGGCAAACCTATTTTGACCTTAGATGCGGACGTTTGCTCTTTAGGCCCTCGTTAACTAGTTCAAACAAGCCAACGATGTGCGCCAGCCATAAAACCATTTTGGTGGTCTGCGAGAGTGAGGACTTTATTATCATTGCTCACCAAAAGCCAACTAGGTTTTTGCATAGGTTAGCCCATTAGGTAAAGCGTATAATGTTGTCCTACGGCTCTTTGTCCTGTGGAAATGACTTTACCGCAACGCTCAAGCCCAGTTTACGGGGGTTAAATCGTTTGAAAAATGAGACCAAGACGAAGTATATGCTTTTTTCGAGTAGAGATACACAGCGGTTGAACTCTCCGATTGATGTTGAGAGCCATACTTTTAATGTTGTTAGGGATTTCAGATTTCACCACCCCGTGTGGTGAGCGGGTTATAGAATATCACCACAGCAGGTCAAAGCTTGTCGTATGAGGCGACCAACAATGACACTGGGTTCTTTCGAGACCAGTAGGCCTTAAAAGGGTTGTGCGTAGGGTTTGGGACGCACCACGTAAAACCACAATTCCAATGAGAGAATGTATTTACATCAGGCCGTAACCCGATAACACGGCTTGTTATGGCCAGTTAAAAAGAAGAAGAAGGGATTTCGGTTACCTTGGCCCCATCGTCACAATGAAAAACGATATCACCATGCCAATTGATTTTACTTTGGTCTCAGTAGGCAGAGACCACTCTCGCCAGACGAAACAACCAATCTATAAGAATCTCATCCTTCCCGTTTTGCTTTATGGCGCTGAAGCATGAGTTATGTCGCAGTCTGATGAAAATGCCATAGGAGTGTTTGACTCTATGAGATCTACGACGACATTGACATAGCTAAGCGCATTAAAATCCAGCGGCTCCGCTGGCTAGGTTATGTTATGAAGAGGGAGAAGAAAGGTCTTCAATGCGAGTGTCGAAAGAAGGCGACAAAAGGGCAGACCATGGACCAGCTAGAGAGTACACTAGGGAGAGTGAGTGCGACATTTAGCGTTGGTGCTATCGATATCTCATAAAAGGAGAACTATTTGAAAACACATTAGCCATGAGTTCAGTCGTCAAACATACAATAAAAAAATATTTATAAACATACAAAATTGTTCTACGGCAAGAAAAACACAATATATTTATTGGGTAAACAAGTGAAACTCGGGGAGGTTATACAGTAATCACATATTGGCACACTTTTTTTCAATTCTTGGCTTTTGAATCGTTTGTAACATGAAACGCAAAGAAACTACTGGAACGCAGACGTCAACTCAGTCCAAAAATGATGGTAGTTATAACATAAAATTGCAGAAATACACACACATATTTACATAAAACTGTGTCCTTCGCCAGCATTCCACTTTCTCCACCTACTAAATCGTGTACCACTGAGCATTTTCGGCAAGCCGGAAGGGCTGGAATTTGTGCCCATTAAAGGCCTAGGCTTACGTCTGCCGGAAAATGGCATAGTAGAAGATGTGACTATACATATTGAAGGCAAAGTGTTCAAGTGTTTTTCTTCTCCGCTCATTGAGCATTCCAAGTACTTTGCTAAGCATGTGAAGAGCGGCTGCAGCATGAACATATATTGTACGACTTTACCCGCTGAGTGTTTTCAGCTCATCTATGGCTGGCTCTTCCAGGATGTAGTGCAGCAAAAACGCTCCATTTTGCTGGATCTATTGATGTGCTCGCGCTTTTTGGGCATCGATAAGTTGAGCGCTAGCATCTGGGATTGCCTGACCAATAAGGAGTACTACAGCGAAATGAATGCTTTTGAATGTTTCATAGAAGCGCGTCGTCGGGGTCTAAAACTGGTGGCGGATTTGATGTTGACGCGCATACACAGGTGCTTCCTTACTCTGGTCGGCACACGTGAGTTCAGTGAAATGTGCTACGTAGATGTGGAAACGTTGTTGTCCTCGAACCACATAGGAGTGCAATCGGAAATGGAGGTGTGTATGTTGTAGCTTTAATGAGTGTCAGGCATCACTGAGTGTGCTACGTTACAGGTACTCTACGCTGCTATGTTATGGATTTTTCATGATCCTCAGGGCCGCCAGGAATATTCCAGCCAACTCTTGTGCGTGGTGCGTTATGAGCTGCTTTCACTGAATTTTCTGCTAGATTTCGAGAGGCTTTACGCGTATATACCCTTTCAAGTGGTGAATCAGCGCCTGATGCTAGCCTTAACTTTTAGACAACAAGATCATATGTCTTTTGGCAGTTATAGTAATATTCTGGATGAACGCGCTTGGGTCAAGGATAACCAGTGTCCCTATTTAAGTGTTTTAAGGCAGAGCAAGTCATTGAGCTTTAAATGCTTTCTGAATTACATAAAGATGTTGCAGTGCGCCTTCTGGGATCACTGGAAGCACGTGGTAACTCTACCCATTCAAATGGGTTATATGACGGAGGATGAGCCAGTTGTACCGGAACCCAACAGTTTTGGGTCAAATAAGTCTAACCAAGAAGGGGGCGATGGTTGATTGTTATTAGTTGTGTCTTAATTCAAATTTAAACCAAAGTTTCTAATAGATTTCGTCAAGAATTTTTGCTGGCACATAAATCAGGCCAGACATTTTGACATTTGCTGGCGGAAGTAAAAACCTCTCGTCTTGGTTTCTAGGAATTTTGAGGCGTAGCAACTGTTTGTTGACATATTTTGATTTGTGTCGACGACTTCTACGAGCTTGTAACAAAGCGAGCGTACCTATAAACCATACTAACAAAACATGCCCAGCGATCACTGATCCGCAACAGTGCCGAGTCTAGAGCGGGCAGCAAATGCTATCGATGACATTAATAGCCATTTGAGACTTTCATCTTTCATCAATTACACGCTCATGTGCCAGAATTGTGAGCGGTTTTGGAGTTGGACATGGACTTTGCGTCGTTGCTCGGCCTACGCACTGAGCGCGCATAGCGAAAGGTAAAATATTACAATGCAAATGAGTTCCAAAGGCCTTGCATATTGTAAATATGATGTAAATTCTGATAAAGAGCAAAGATAGGCGCCCCAGTAGGAGTGAGTGAGACTGTATGTAAAGGCGTCTGGCAGAGACCTCACGGGCTGCGTTTGGACCAGGTCTATTAGCTTTTTTTGCGCTGGCAAATTTATGCAAACAAAAGTTCAACGCATTGAAAGTCATTGCAGACAACAACAACTACGGCAATAAGAGCCATAACAACAAGAGCAACAGCCGTTTAAGTAATTTTGTGAGTACCGTTTCCCGTTTGTGGCTGGATGAGGCTCATGCCCAGGCCTTTACCTTGACCACCATCGAGGCAAGCACCACCGACGACGTTGACGAGGTCGTCGTCGTTGGCAATCAAGTCAAGTCGCGTTCAAGCACTCAGCAGCACTGTATTAACTCGTGTCCATTGGCGGCCAACCGACCGACCAACCAACCAACCAACCGTCCGACCAACTGTTGCTGTCAGTGCAATCTTCCTGTTTGCACAAACGTCACGTTCGAGTCACGTTTCATCTTGGCCCTGCTCTGCTTTATTGCCATGCAGGCATATCAATGCCTGGTACGGACACCGTTGGGCAACCATTGTAGTACTATGTTTTTGGCGTTGCAGTTGATGTTTCCCACAAATCTAAGCAATGGACGCGCTGGCGTAACGCAACAATTTCGCAATCACCTGACAATGTGACAGGTAATAGTCGTGTCTACAATACTAGGCATTTGCATAGGTCGTCCGTGAAGTAATTTCCAACTCAGGCGTCACGTTGTGGCCAGCCAAAGAGAGTCCCAGTTCCACTCAGTTAGCTAGTAGTCACTAGTCCAACAGTCTGGCAGCATACTGTGATAAGTAATTGCATTGCGTTCCATGCGAGCATTCGCATACAAACACATCTTCATATAGTATATATGCAATTTAGGGCATGGGCGGCCAGCTATTTGAGTTACCATGTTAGGTCAGATTCATTCATAAAGAGGATTGCGAAAAGCTGCGATTTCGTTTGGCTTTGATTGTTGCTTGTTATTATAAGTTCAGTCCACATGAGCTGCGCTTTTTGGGCGTTACTACACTTAAGAATTTGTTGGGTAATGGAACATACGTAATGGTTATGAGGAGAGATTGGTAAAATATATGAAGCATATACTTGCTCGTATTACCGATGGAAAAGTTCGCCCGACAATGCATAAGATTACATTCACAAGTTTCTGCTGTGTGAATTTCGTGGTGTGATATTACTTAGCATTAAGTATTCCCTCCAGTTCTATGAACTAGTCCGGTATTCAGCTTTCGTCAATCTCTTTTGCGGTACAACAAACGCACTTTCTGTACACAGCCTATGCTGCGAACTGACGTATTCTACATGGCAGTGTCATAGTCAAGGCTCAATTGCACTCTCTTTGCTATACTATGCAGATAGTCTGTTTTCTCATTGGAAAGAGGTGAGATATGGCAAGGAGAGTGATAGTTACGCTCTGAAACGGGTATCCATCGTTGCACTATTTTTGCTATAGTTACAAATTAATCCGTTTCGCGTGCATTGGTAGGATGTCAAAAGGATAGTTGAGCAACAGCGTGTAATGGTTACGCTCACCACACGGGGGAACTTTCTATATAGTAGAAATTAATCGCTTTTGAGCAAGTTTTAATACATTTTTAGAATACGCTTCCATTTTACATATATTACATGTAGTTTGCCGGCCAGGTAGCGCGCGCAAAGCAGAGATGCCTGGAGGAGAGCTTTTACATTAAGCTCTAACCCCGCTTGTTAGGATCAGTTAAGAAGTTGATAAGCCATCATGTTACACCCTACAGATGTAAAACATTTACTTGGAAGCATTCTGCAGCATGGCGGCGCCATCTAGCGTCATCATGCGAAAACAATAACAAGCTAACATTGCCATGCAGCTCTTCTTTTCGCTCACACTACCAACATGCATGCAACATTTTCGCTCTCCTGTGGCTGCTGCTAACACAGAACACATAAGCGTAATCGCACCCGAGGGTAAACCTACCCGACAACATTGCCAGCCGTGCGTAACACCACCCTAGCGTAACATCATCTGAACACAATTGCAGATTTACGTGACGGCATTCGAATCGGGTTTAATCTCCAAGTACCTTTTTCTGTCTTTCTTTCGCTATATTTCGTGACGATAAAGACATGCTTAGCAAAGCGAAGAGATTCTCATCAGCTTAGAATGCAGCAGCTGCAATCTTTTGGAGGTTCTCTTATCGAGCTCACATTGTGGTAATAAATTGCTTCACATGATAAACTCTGCCAAAAGTGCAGAGTATTTTATAAGCTTCATCACATACTACGAATGGCCTGGCTTTCTTTTTGCCATGATCTGCTGTTCCTTGGGCTCGAGCCAAGTGGCAAACCCCATGTCAGTATCGCTGCCGGTGCCAGAGTGCATGACCAGCTGGAGCCAAGCCTTCTTGCAGCTACGTCTTCGACTTTGTGAACTTGTTTGACATAGATTTTTGTTTGCCTTCCGCTGATTATTTTACTGATTAAGTTTATGGTTCATAAACTTGGCTCTTTGCTGTTTGTTTGGTTGAAATTTCAATTCAAACTCAGCCAAATCAAATGAAAACCAGAGAAGAGAAACATGTTAGCTGGACAGAGAACGAGGGATCTAAATAAATTAACCAGCACACATATTGTTGTTCAATTGCTGTAGGCTAATTGTATGCAGTCAAGTTGAACTGCCTCCTGGCCAGCCCAGCTCCAAGCATGAGGATGCAGCCAGTTGCCGAGTGTGATTTGGGTTGGGTTTGGGTGGTTTTGAGAGCTCTCGGCTTCGAATACGCAGACGACAAATGCTGGCAACCCATGCTAGCTGTGCTTTCGCCAATCTTTTAATAAGAATCAAACACTAGACAAAAATTCAAAACCATTTCTTATATGAGCAGCGTTCCATTATCGCTGATCGTACCGGTAGGTAGGCGGCTGGCAGGTAGGTTAGTGGGCAGATACATAGATACATACGGACTCATTACAGCGCCTGGTCAATGGCTGCTGTATTGTCAGCCTGGCTTCTCATGGCTGCACTGAAAAAAATTTCAAATTAACATGTTCGAAAGTCGAAAATCTTTTTTTACCTAGGATTTTCTGTTTTTGATCATGTTTTTTAGGATTTCAAGAGGTTTTTCGACATTTTTGCTATTAAAGTAAATCCTGAACTAAACCTGAAAGACCATTTTTAAACAAGACAATTTGAAAGCATTAGAGCACTTTCAAATCCGATATTTTCCAATATTTATATCGGAACTCAGGGCTTCTCTTCTCCCGTGATACTTTAGCTTTGAACCGGGCAATGTCGCCTAATATTATTTTTGCATCTTGAACCAAAGCTTTTTCCGATAAAAAAGTTTGATTTAAATTGAATAGGCTATGTAATATTTTTTTGCTTTTTGAAAGTAACATTTTATTTTTAAATCGTTTAGTAGAATACGGTTTTATTTCCTACAAAGGCGCTTTGAGCCAAGCTCGCTACTGGCCCACGAGCCATTTACGAGGAAGGTAATTTTCTTTTAGTTATTTATCTATTCATCTCTGTCATCATCGTCTTCCATTTTCAGCAAACTGCTATAGACTTTCTTCGTCTTCCTATTCGTCGCCGTCTTTCGCTTCCTAAATTTCTTCATCTTCGGTCATATTCCTCTCCCCCTTTGTCTCCTTCGTCCTCCTCTTTTTCATCCTTTTCATCATGCCTACTAATCTTTCTTTTTGTCTTCCTTTTCGTCGTCATCCTCTTGGTCTTCGTCGTCCTCAATGCTTTCTTCATCTACTTTCTCTTCCTATTTGTCTTTGGTCACATTCCTCTTCCACTTTGTCACCTTCTTCGCCCTCGTCTTCTTCATTCTTTTCATCATATTCTGCTTACTCCTCTTTCTTTTTGTCTTCCTTTACGTCTTCTACATCGTCTTTCTTTTTGTTTTCCTTATTTCTTCCCAATCCATTTAGTCTTTGTCTTCTTCGTCCTTTTCGTCTCCGCCTTTTGCATCCTCTACGTCGCCGTTATCATTCCTTCTCTTCTTCTTCGTTATCCTTTTTGCCTTCCTTTACTGCGTTTTCTTCCTTTTCGCCGACTTCATCTTCTTCCTCATCCTTTTCGCCATCTCATTTCACTTCTCCTTCACCTTTGTTCACTTACCCTTTCCTATTTGTCATACTTTTCGTCTTACTCCTTACTCTTCATCGTCGAATCCTTTTTCTTTCTTTCCTTCTACTTCATCATCTTCTTTTTAGTCTTCTGAGCGTTACAATTTCATGCCTTCCTTTTCTCAAACGTTCGCTATTTTTCACAGTGCATCTGCAGGCGCATGCCAATCATGCGTTACCCGGCACTTACTTAGTTTGGACCAAACTGCTTTAGACCAAACACTCTATTCATACGATACCAGGGCGCTGCAGCTAAACCGTTCTTGTCCAGGTGTCCGCCCAGCTGTCCGGTAAAACAGAAGTTCTTGTCGTTTGTGCCTGTTGCTTGTTCGCCTCTGCTGTAGAATATTTCAAATTGCAATCAGTTGGCAGGCATCTTTGGCCAGCTCCTTGACTGGAGCTGCTACTGCGCACTTGGGTATCATTGTAATATCGGGTATTTCGGTGGCGGGGGCGCTGTAACTTAGCCGGGCCAAGTGTGCGGCATTAGTTTTATGTCGTTAATTTATTGAAATATCATATTTAGGTTTACAGCTTGGCAGTTAAGCAGTTAAGCAGTTAAGGTAGCCAATTCCTTTGCCAGCTTAGATTGCAGCTGGGATACGCTGGTGCTTGGTAGCTATTTCTTGGTTCGTAACTACCTTAATGCAAATTTAGTGTACTTAAATAATTAAAATTAATTTCATAAGTGGTTGTTTGATTGGAGCCTTAACAAGAGAGCGAGAGCGAGAGGGAGTGAGTGAGATAGCGGCTGCTGCTAATTTATGCATTCCGAAGCGGCGTCCAGCTGACGACAGTAGTCAACGATTGGCCCAATGGCCATTGGCCACTTATAAAAATTGGATTTTTACACTCCATTCTTGATGGAATGTTTATTGAGCTGTCATGTTGCCTGTTTTACTTGGCAACAAGCTCAATAATTTAAATATCAAAATTGTTAGCAATTTGCACGCCCAAGCAGCGCATCCACGTAGCCAGACGCACTGCAGCGGCAGCACCAGCAGTCACTCGAAAGAACCATAACCACAACAAAGAAGCAACAATTGCTAATCAAATTAAGCAATTATCTTGTTACGAGTAGCGAGAGAAAAAAAGCCAACACAGGGCCAAGAAACGCACTATGGACAACGCAGCAGAGTCAGCAGAAGATTCAACCCAGCTCAGACCTGGCCAGGCCAGTGCATTTCATCATTGCCAATCAAAATATATAAAAATAGCTCACACCTTGACCAGGCAGCGCAGCTGGCCAAGAGGCGGGGCAGCGGGGTGGGCGGCCATCTTGCATGGGGCGTAAGTGTGCGAGGCGGTGAGAAAAGAACAACACCAACAACAACATCGGAATAAACGAAATGCAAAGTGCACATTTTGAAGAACATAAAGCCCGCAGAGTTTATAAAGTCATAATAATGCCAGGAATACGCTTAAAATGCAATTTATCGCCTGGAACAGCCCTGCGAAAAATTGATGACGGCGACAGCAGCAACGGCAACAACATCAAACACCAAGCAATACGTATTATCTATGTGACACCGACGCTTATATACCCTTAAAGTCAACCAAAGGGCGTTTATGAATCGATTGTTTGTGCCATTTCGATAGATTTCTATCAACATCGTATCGGAGATGTAACAGTAGTCTTTTAGTAAATCAAACTCAGTTTATGTTTTAAGCTATAGCGTAAATCTTTCTTACTAAAGAGTGACGTCGAATGGGAAAACCTTTTAAGCCATCTACTCAATCCAATCAAGTCTCGATAGTCATCTCCTGTGCTATCTTCTTTTTCTTCTTAACTGACCATAACAACCAGTTATCGGGTTACGGCCTGATGTAAATACATTCTTTCATTGGAATTGTGGTTTTACGCGGTGGGTCCCAAACCCTACGCACAACCCTTTTAAGGCCTACTGGTTTCGAAAGAACCGAGTATTATTGTTGGTCGCCTCATACGACAAGCTTTGACCTGCTGAGGTGGTATTCTCTAACCCGCTCACCACACGGGGGGCTATCTAGTCATTTCCTTTTAAACGCGTAGATAATAGACACTCTCAATACGATATCATATACTACGTTCCACCATTACACATTTTTACAGTGCTGACCAAACGAACGGAGTAACCAAGTGGCGCTGAAATCTTTGCAGCCATTCTTCATTCATTCATACCAGATACAAATGTTGGACAGAAGCCGGCAACTAAGAGTTAAGCTGTGGAGCACCTTACGCGCAACATCTAGAGTTAAACACGCTGTACTATTACGCATTGGCTGGTTAAATTTTCTTATCTATCGTTGATTTCCTCGGAGATCTAGGAAATTTTAAGATGAGGCATTTTTGACAATTCTACCGAAGCTGGTATCAGGAGCTGATAGTTATTTTTGTTTATATTTTTTTGCTGTTTTTTATGCACATTTTTTTTGTTTATAATTTCATGTTTATAATTTTAAAATATCTTTTTGTTTAAAAATGTTTTATTTTTTTGTTTATATATTTTCTGTTTAAAATTTTTTTTTTTTTTTTTTGTTTCTACTTTTCTTTATATTTATACTTTATATACTTTATACTTTTTTGTTTATATTCTTTTGTTTACATTTTTTTGTTTATATTTTTTTGTTTATATATTTTTGTTTATATTTTAAGTTTATATTTTTAGTTTATATTTTTTTGTTTATATATTTTTGTTTATATTTTTTAGTTTATCTTTTTTTTGTTCATATTTTTTTACTTACATTTTTTGTTTATATATTTTTATTTATCTTTTAGTTTATATTTTTTTGCGTACTTTTTTTGTTTTAAATGTTTTTCTTTCTATTTGTTAAGTTTAAATTTTTTGTTCATATTTTTCTGTATTTATTTTTTGTTTATATTTTTTTTTTTAGATTTGGTTTATATTTATGTTTTTATAATTTGTGAATTTTTTTTGTTTATATTTTTTTTTTCATATTTTTCACGTATATATTTTCTGCTTCGGCGCCTGTTACACGAAGCGAGATTTTGAAGCGAAGCCGGTTGATTTGTACCATGCACCGTATGTTGGCACAGTAATATCGTGAACCTTATATATGCCCACAGATAAAAGTCATATTTTTCATGACATAGTTGATGTATCCGCTGTAAATTCGCTACAACATTCACATCAAGCTAAGCAACAAGTTGCTGGCTGGATGACTGACTGGCTGATGGACTGACAGGCAAGCGTCAGTCATTTTAGCCAACTGCCATTGTAACCGCCGAGTAGGAGGAGCAGTTAGAGGAGATGGCGGCGCAGAAGCAAGGATAAGACAGAGCTCTACGATCGTCCTTCCTGCGGCGTTTTAAGACTTGACGACGCCCGCTTGCCGCAATGGCAACAAAAATTAAGACATCTTATAAATTGCGCGTTGCTGCCGCCGCTCCTGCTGCTGCTGCTCCGCCTTCTGACTTGACCAGCATTGGCAGACAAGGCAACATGCAACAACCCTTAACGTGTTGCGCGTTGCATTGCGATTCGTTATGGCAACTGAGCGAAACATTGCCGCATCAACGGCAAAAGCAACAACAAGGTAGTCGCCGATATTGCCATTGTTGTCCACATCGCCAGCATCAACGTCATCCTCATCATCCTCATCATCATCAAGAGTGAGACCTGCTCATCAGCGTGGAGCCAGCTTTTAAGTTGTTTTATTTGATTGCCAATCTTTAGGTGTTGTTGCCATTTGGACATAACCCCCAACATCGCAGCCCCTTTTACTAAGCATAATGCATTGTTGCCAGCAGTTGTTTCCACACCTCGAAACTGCCACAACCAAATATGCAGCTACAACTACAGCTGAACCCAGCCCATGGCTTTAGCTGTCTAAGGCATGTGCAACATTCAAATGCATCTTGCCACATGTTGCTGATGCGTCAAATTTTTCGGTATATTGCATTTTGCTGGCGTTTAAAGCGACCACGCCCACTTTTTGCTTGTTCTGCACGCTTTGTTAACGATATAGTTTTGCTTTCTTGCTACTCTGACCGCAACGTGAAATTGTGTTTACGATCATCTATCGAGATTTTCACCTAGTCAGACAGACACTCAGTCAGTGAGTCAGCCCAACCAAACCGAGCCGATCTATCCGGCATTGCCTGACTCATGAGAGTAGCCGCCCCTCACACCACGCCTCACGCCCCACGCCCTCGCTTAACGCATGTCAATGAGCTCTTCTTGTAGCTCTTTTGTGCAAATTTTCTTTCCTCATCTTGTGGATTGGGTGTGTTCCGCACTTATCTCTTGCTCATATTTATGTTAATGTGTGTCTATGCTGTTAACATCAAAGCAGCGAAGCGAAGTTGAGAATACTAACATACCAACGGTACTACAAGGATGGAAAGTTTCATCTTGGAAAATTTATGTTTCCGTTGCTTTTGGTTTAATTAACAAAGGCATACTTACAATATAAGTTTTGCTTGTTGTATTTAGAATATGGGTCAAAGGCGGGACTGTACTTCAAGAGTCGTCTGCCATGCGGTTCAAAGTTTTTACTGTTACAGTGGTTTATTTATATATGTCTTGAAAGAAACACATGAAACTGGGTCTCGCCCAGTTAAGATGTGAGCACTCGACGCACTTCTTTCCAAACAACATGACGACGTGAGCTATTGCATCGAAGAACATTTTGTGCCCACAGCAATGTATTGGCAATGTCAAAGGGATGTTCTCCTGAGTCGTCCTCTTCAAAAGAAAGGGTACAAGTTGGGCCGTCACTAAGGCCCAGATGTTGGCCAAATGTTTAATGATTCGTGATCAACCCATACCTTTCATACCCATTTTGTCTGTATGGACTGCTGTCCATTCGACCGCTGCGTTGACAGGGACGATGGACTCAGGCCCAACCGAACTTTTGCAAGTTTATCTGTCATTTCAGTTGATGTTGATCGGTGATGTTGTTACGAGATGAAATTCTGTTGAGTCTAAAATAATACTTAGCAATTATTCTATAAGGGGGTCCAGTTGCTTGCATACGCAGATGATATCGATATCGTCGGGCGCACTAAGCCAGCAGTTAAAAGCAGAAAGAGAATCTGTCAGGGTGGGTCTGGTGGTAAATGAGAGCAAAACGAAGTATATGCTTTCTTCGAGTAGAGATACACAGCGGTTCGACTCTCAGATCAATGTTGAGAACTATACTTTTGATGTTGTCAAGGGTTTCGTCTACCTTGGCCCCACCGTCACAATGAAGAACCATGTTATCATGGAGATCAAGCGGAGAATCACTCTTGCCAATAGGTGTTACTTTGGTCTCAGTAGGCAAATGAGTAGCAGAGACCACTCCCGCCAGACCAAACTAACACTCTATAAGACGCTCATCCTTCCCGTTTTGCTTTATGGCGCTGAAGCATGGGTTAAGTCGCAGTCTGTGGAGTGTTTGAGCGAAAAGTACTCCGTAAGATCTTTGGCCCTCTACGCGTTGGCAACGACTACCGCATCCGATGAAATGACGAACTCTATGAGCTCTACGGCGACATTGACATAGTCAAGCGAATCAAGCTTCAGCGGCTCCGCTGGCTAGGTCATGTTGTGCATATGCATGAAAAAGCTCCTGCAAGAATGGACTTCCATTAAAGTCGAAGGGAAGCCGTAACTCGGTAACGGGTCGTTATGGCCAGTTAAGTAAGTAAGTAAGTAGCATAATCGACGTTGTGCGAGGATTCTCCAAAGGCCTAAGCCCGACTATAACTGCCGATCACTACAGTTATCCCACGAAGCTTTCACTCATAGATCCATCGCGGCTTTTAGAATTGACAGAAAGTCGGCAAACTTCCGAACCAACTAGCACCAGTCCCAGTGTTCTGCCTCAGTGTGAGTCCTGCATCGCTACAGCTCTTACGTACTTCAAATTTGGAGCCACACTGTCAGCATGCAGCAGGCTGGCTTAGTGTCTTCTCAAATACCAGGTCTCCTTTTTTTTAAGTCTGCTGGCTGCTTTCATAACCACTTGTTGCATAAACACGTCAAGAGGAGCTAATTTTAAAAGCTAGATGTAACAGTGTCATAGAACCTGTGATCTGATCCCTCAACAGGTTTGTCTCTGCGCACGATGCTGATTTAAGCTATGTAGAGCCAATGTACTTGGCATTAGTCCCCAGGTTTCGGCAAAAGCCCGTCTGCCTAGCCAGAATGCTCTAAGAGCATCGTGCGCTTCCGAATGAAAGAAACCGTTTGGTCTTTGTGTGTTGCACCCGGCATGAATCCTCTCCAGGACATCTTGCATTGTGTTGCAAGCTATGTAGAGGGATCTAGGGAACATAAGAATATAATATAATTTCTACAAACTTTCATTTCAAAAAACCTTTGTTGACAACCTGCGCCTAAAAGCAGCAACAGCCAAGTACAGTATACATTTAATAGCAACATGTTGCTGGCGATATGTTGCAGCTACATTTATAGCAGGCGGACAAAAGCTGTTAGCTGTGGTGATAATTAAAAGCATTAAATGTCTGATGGTAAACGATGTGTTCAAAGGATTGCCAAAGAAAAGCAAAAAATATGTTGCTGTTGTTGTTGTTGCAAGTGTCGTTGTTGTTGTTGTTATTGTTGCGGCAACCACTTTCAGTCTCAACAACATAAACATTTTGAAGTCTACGCTGGACTAATAGGATTGCGGCAGTTGCCGCTGCTGCCGTTGACGTTGCTGCGGCAGCTTCTGCTGGTACCTTTTACATTTGTCTGCGCACCGGCAACTTTTTCTTTCTCCTTGTTGTTGTTGTCGCTGTGGCAGTGGCCGCAGCTTTTTTTCCTACTGATTAATCACTTTAGCGCGTATAATAAATTAAAAATTTCAGCAATTTTGAAAGTCAATTAATCATCGGGAGGCTCTGTTCGGTTTTTGTTTCGTGGCCAATGTTGACTCTGCTGCTACCTTTTTGAAGTTGTTTGTTGCTGCTGTTGTAGCAACACATAGACAACGTTCAACAACTACAACAACAACGACGACGACGACGACTCAAAAATGTCAGGCCAAGAGTACGCGCTGTACATTTCAGATGATGATGAAGTAGCCGCTGCTGCCAAGTCCAATGCAGACGGCGGTAGATCAAGCCAAGTGGTAGTAGCCGCTGCTTGCCACTCAGCGGAGTGCAGAGCTTAGAGAATGGGCCACGATCGTTGTATATATATATATATATATTTATATATATATGTATCGCTGGGCCTTGACTGGCAGCTAACAGTAGTTATAGGTGCGGTTCCGCCGCGCATGTACCGCCGTTGCCAACAACCCGTTGACGCTTAGTTTGCCTGTCTGCCCACTTTCTTCCTGGCATTGGCTAGACCCCAAGCACAGCCACAACCACAACCACGACCACACCCTGCCGCAATGCAGCGACATATTCTATGGCCAGATCCAGCTATAGCCCGTCAGAGCCACATTGCTGCGCTTTTGATAAATGAATGTGAGGGTCAGTTTCGTTTGCGCTTAGGCTTCTGCTGCTGGCCCTGTTGTGGCTGCTGTTTGCTGTTCCTGCTCATTTCGGCGGCAACAACTTTCGAGATATACGCGCATTTGTCAGATAAACTGGCAACGCCTTTCCCATTGTCAGCTTGCAACTGTGTTTGCTTTGTTTGTAAATTATGGCCCCATATCGCAGCCTCTGAGTGTTGAAATTTAAGTTTTAATTTAGGCGATATGAGCGCTGCTTCTGGTACTCTGGTACGCCGGAGCCCAACATAGCCGCCACAAAATTAAGCCATTTTCATATTTATGAATTTGCTCCTTATCGATATGCTTCAATTCGCCATCGAGCGTTCAGCAATTAAATATGGGCAACCATAAACGATACTGACAGCGCACCGAAGCTGCGTCCAACTTGCCATCCAGCCATCCAGCTAAGGAGATGTGAAATCAGAACAGCGCACACGCAAGCAGCTTTCTGCCAAATCGACGTAGGACCCAAATGTGTTGGAGTGTTCAGCTGGAGCAGCCTGTGGGCCTGAGGAGCGGCAAGCTGCGCTGCCAAGGGCTTAGCTGAGTTATTAAGGCATCTTTATGGCCAATCTCAATGAGGTGTGAAGTGCAATCGTTGGCGGTTTTATTAATAAGCAAAAAAAGAATTTATATTATTTGTTTTTATTGGGAGTTGGGCTTGGCCCAGGACTGAGAGTTGATGTGATTTGTGTGCTTTTTATTGCCGTAGATGATGGGATGACAAATTCAACAGAAACATATCAAAAAGCTTAATCGGGAATGGAAGTAATTTGTGTGAAATATTAGCTGTACACCATTACCTAAGCTGCTATACTATGCCAGAGACTCAAACCAAATCTGGGTTTGGTTTCTGAATGCTATTTGTTTGAAAACTAGTTAATTTGACTTGTGGATTTGCTGTAAATGCTTTCTGTATAGTAAGATGACGATCATTTGTAGTGTGGCAAGAGAAAACACGTTTTATTGTTTTTGTTATTCAATATAATTCCCTTAGAAAATTGATACACTTTAAACAATTTTCGAATCTTCTTCAGGGGTCGAACAACGTTGATTTCGCTATTTCTTCTTGACATGAAGCTAAAGTCATGATTGTGTGCCAAATCGTGGCAACCCGTTAACGGCTTACGGACTAAAGTAAAGCGATGCTTCAGCCGATGATTCCAAAACTATGATGATTCCTTTAGTGTGCTCTCTGCCTGGTACTTCCAACGTAGTCGCGTACTGCCCCTTGAAGACCTTTCTCGCAGAAGCTTGTTCATCCATACGCAAAATTTAACCAAGTTAGCGTAACCGCTAGATGTTAATACACTTAACTATGTCAATGTCGTCACAGAGCTTATAGAGCGAGTAGATAGAACTCCAAGCGAGTTTTTTCCGCTCAAGCAATCTACGAACATCTGCATCAGACAGCGTCATCACCCATGCTTCAGCGACATATAGCCTAACTTTAGGGATGAGCGTCTAAGCGTCCAAACACTGCGTTCCTTTATTCGAAGAAAACTCTTGCTCTCAATTCCATAGCTGCAAAGGGTCCGGCGACTGCACGCCTAGTGCTACGTGTTTCGATGTACTTCGGTCTTTCGCAACACACTCTCACATCACGAAGTTAAACCTGACTTCGTCTTAGCTAGGCGGCGGGGATTTGGGGACGTCATGCACCTCTCTTTTGATATATGTACGTATATTTTCTAAAATCTCACCAAGTTTTAATAGAATAACTTGCCAGCTCAATTTTTACTCTAAGAAATCTTATTTGGATGGTAATCGCCTTTTACGTCTGAACCAGATTTATAATCAAACTCTAAGTTCAGTACTCCCAGATATCTTGGACTTAGAGTTTAAAAAAATTTGTTATATTGTTTTTTTTATGGCAAAGTATTTGTCGTTAAACCCAAATTTACTTTGTACTTCGTGATTTGTTTTAACAAACTTTGAAAAACGGGTTGTTATGGCCAGTTAAGAGGAAGAAGAAGACTTTGAAAAAATCGAGTTCACCTGTTGTCGTTACTGTACTATTGTCTGAAATCTTAAACTCGTATTCGTGCCACGATAAGGAACATGACACGCGTCATCTCCTGCAACTCAGTTCATCCGTTCCCCTTGTCATTTTAAAAGTTAAGGTCATTCACTTGTCATCTTAATTAAGTGCAAGTGGAAGTTGGAGATGGTGCAGCCACAGATTGCCGTCCTTTATGCGTTGTATGTTGGTCTGTTTGAATGGCAGAAAAAAAACACTGAGTTTAAGGACATTTTGACTTTGGCGTCACGAAACTGTCAATGGAATCCCATAAGCCGACAACTGCCGTTTCACAGTTATTTTATGGCGCTTTGGCTGTTGTGAAAGCTGCAACACATGCAACTGCAACAACAACAAAAACAATAAGAATACAGCAACATATCCGTTGCCAATTATTTATTGGACATTGTTGCTCGATAAACTTTTTTGCGAGTGCAAATTCGCAATTAACGGCAAATGTTGCCCTCTTTGGTTTAACAGCCAATGTTGTCATATGCACATTACACATTATGTTGCACACTGTTGTTGGTGCTGTTGCTAATGCGCCTCCTCTAACGGTTTATTGTCTGCACACAAATAGTTCGTGTCTTGATTTTTTGTATATAAGCAACACGCACTATGGGAGAAGTCGATGTTTTTGCGTTAAAAAACGAACACTTTTAAAGTAAGTCTTCACGCCTTGCTGGTAAGACTTGTAAGCGGTCACGAAAATGTGGTATTACGCTGAGATGGTGCTACGCTCAGATCGTGATGCGTCCAATGGTGTTAGGCTTGTGTGTGCATGGGAGAGCGAAAGCAATAGCATGCATATTTATGAAAGTTTGCTGTTGTTTTTTTGCTAATGCGAGGTGGCACCAGTAGGTGTACACGCTAGGTGGCGCTCGCCTATGCGTGCATAGAGAAATGAATTGAATATATGGTGGCCCGTACATCTAATTCGATACGCTAAATCATTAATTTACATGTATTTCCATTACTGCTTCAGAGCTTTGGCAGTCATTGATTATGTCACAAGACAGGCTTTTCAATTTGTATTAGAGAAAGTTCGCTGTACTATAACAATTCTTCAAGATGAAGTTTGTTGATATTAACATTTGATACAATTATCTTAAAGCATATGACTGGTACAATTCTTTGAGGGATTTTCGACTTCTGAAAAATAATATAGATTGCAGATGTAGATTACGAAGTTTTCCTTTATGTAAGTAAGATCAAATGGAGTTTACAAAATTTGTGCCATCCGTAACAATCATCAATAAATACAAGTTTCTTTGATAAATACTTTATTTGATATAATCAAATTTATAATGAAGTAATCAAGTAAGTTGCCCAAGAAACTCAATCGGGCGTTGGCAAAATTATAAGGGGTTGTTCATAAATGAGGTCATCAAAATTTAAAAAAAATTTTAAGCCCTATTTTTTCCCTTTCCCTTGTCACAAATAATATCTGCTTTGAGCTGTATTGGATACATGGAATGGAATATCAATTGAATCATGTGAAATAAGTTTCAAAGAGTAAATGCTGCTGCTATATAAGGAAAAGTAGGATGTGATCGTGACGTCACGTTTTAGGAATACCATCCTCTCCCAACGTCACAAAAAGTCACGATTTGATGAATCCCTCTAAGCAGCTGTTCAAAGACAATCCGCTTTTCATAACTCGTCAAATTTAGTTAACCTGAAAGATATTTCTGATTGTAGCCAACTGACCGGATTTGAAAAATTCTCTACAAATTCATAATAGCCAATGGTCTATAGCCACAACCAGTGTTTTGAAAATGCGGTGGTATTATCTTTTCTCCCTTTCCATATTGCCTTTACTGATGAGTTAATCTAAGATAATTGGAGACGTTGGAGAACAACAAGAGGAGTAGAGAAGGGCAGTAGTACATTCCCGAAAGTGAGCAGCTCAAGGAGTCTTCTGAAGAATCTGCCCATGAACCAACTTTTCTTGTAAGTTATCAGTGCCTGATTTGATTTGCAAGGTATTTATGGAATTACTTAAAAAAAAGAGGTTTGTGCTTGATGTGTTGCTATTGCTTGATAGTAGCATTTCAATCGGTTGATTTGGAATACAGCTACTCTTGGTCTAAGTAGCAGTAGTGCCACTAGTAGTGGCCCAACAAGTATGACTGTTAAAATGAAATTTTTATTTTTCATATGCTTTGCATTGTTGCGACAAGGTAACACATCTAGAACGACATTTTGAAAGGTTTTTTATAAGTATATCCCACTGTGCAACATCTGCCGTTCCCTTTAGAGGATACATAACATCGATCGCTCTTTCGTTCCTTGATTTCTGGGTTTGTTGTCGCCTTTGTTGTTATTGCTGTTGCCGGATTTAAATTTGAATTTAGGAATTTGAATTGAATTTGTGCGCAAAGTGCAAACGAAGCAGCAAAGAAATTCACGCCATAAGTAGAATTCGTTCTCTGTTGCTGATGTTGCAAGTGTTTTGTTGTTGTTGCCGTTGTGTTGCTGCAGTTGTTGTCGCGTGTTGCTGGGCTTGTTAGGCTGCCCAAATATGAGCAACATCACGAGAATCGTGCGATTTGCGTTGCAATCGCATATACATACACATAACTACTTACTTATGTTCATGTCTTTTCCGCCTTTCGAGAAACCTACCGAAACCAGAACTTGAACATCATTAAGTGCAACGGCCAGATGGATGAGTCCAAAAGTAATGAAGTTATTTGTCCTGCAGCCATGCGAAATCAACGCATATATCCTTTTTGGCAATTGCAACATGCTGTCGCATAAATCATTTGCCATTCGCATGAAATTGGGCATAAATTTGGTCCACTTTGCAGCGTTCCAGCCGAAAACTAAGTTGTTACGCTGTCCCTCACAGTGGCAGCGTCTATGAGGGGGGGCGGGCAAGCACATATGTCCGCCTCTACAACCCCTGCACGCCCACACGCCACTGCCAAGCTGCTCAACTTTGGCCAAATGGAGCAAGAATTCGGTTATTAAAACGCGCCAGCAGCTTGACCAGAGCAAGGACCCAGTTTTCGCAGCATCCAACTTGCCCCGAGCGATTTCTGGTACCTGCTGTGATAAATCAACGTGAGGCTAATGCGCGCTTAACACGCGAATTATGATTTTGCAAATGATGTGTCAGGCTGGCAGAGAGGGGATCCCGACGGGACCTGTGCTGCAAGTTGATTGCTTTATAATCGCCAGGCAGCAAGTCGCAATTTTTCAGCATATTCGAAGCAATTCAACGCTGCGACTCTGGCATTTAATTGCAATTTAAAGGGGTTCGTTCAATGTGAAAGTGACCCGCTGAACTATTGGTAATTAGTTTTGCGGTACAAGACAAGGAAAATCAACGGCATATCAACACACCCAATTTCAGAGTTTTCAACTGACATACAGACCCAGTGACGCGGCAAGAACGAGTACACTGAGCAAAATTGTTGTCCTAAAGAGAGAAAAGCGGCGACAGAATAAAGAAAATCATCACTGTTCCCGAATTCGATTGGTCAATTTCTCAATACAGTTCAGAATCGTATCGAAATCCGTAACAGGCCTGAAAATACTTGTGTTCTGAAAAGGGATTAAAATTTACTTTCAAACTACGGATTGTACAATTATATTGCAAATTTTTGTTTTTGATAACAAATCTCTTATTTATAGCAAATTGCTTTTAGGTTGAAATTCGATGCCAGTTTGCCGTTGGGCTGTAATTTTGATTGCATGAGATTTCTGGCTTTTGAATATAGTCAAAATGCCATTGACAACAAAACAACGATTCCATTTCAATTGGGGTCGGTGAACCGTTTAATGTTTTGTGTAGCACAGTTTTCGAGATCTAGTGATTTTACAATCGAAATTAATCTTAAATTAAAGGTAACTAATTACACTATGCAACAAGTTTAGAATTTGAATTTCGAATCCGAAACCCGTTTCGAATTATCTAGCACGGTTTTTAAATCGCTATTTCGAAATCAGCAAATCTCATAACACACGCGAACGTTAGTACCGTACACATGTTACTCGCGAACCTTACTACCGATCGAATCAAACTGTAACTTGAATTAAACGTATTCGAGTGTCGATTCGTTGTTGTTCCTTGGACTATTTTGGCCTATCTTGTCTCGATTGTGGATTACACGGTTTTGAACTCAATCATTTTTATAAAATTTGAAAATTCCAGGTTTAATAATTCATTCATAATCCGTTCGACCACGCTAAATCCGTCGCCGAATCTCCAACACGCGTATAACTCGCAATCAGTGTGTCCGATCAATTTGAAGTACAATTTGAGTTTAAGTTAATCAAATATTAAATAAGTAAACATTTTAGCTTTTTGTCGCATCTGAAACTGATAAACTAAATCTTAACGAACATTTCTAAACTTATTGCAGCAAAATCGGTCAAAAACTTACAAAGTTTGTTTATGTTTGGCAAAGCATCGGAAATAAAATAGTGGTAATAATTGATTTTTAATGGCATTATCGATCATCCCTGATAATTTCATAATTTGCCACCCGATTTTGCTCAAATTCTATTCTATCCATTCATTCTATCAAATTCAGAAAAGATATAGCGAAAAATTAATAGTTGAATTTCTGATTCAACTAAAACTATCCCGAAAGAAAAAACAAAGCGGTTGTTTGATTCAGATTTAGCGAGTTCAAATTAGTCGCAAAATATATACATTAGCTGAGGGCCTGAAATTTAGTTATCTAGTGTAACTTATTAAAATCAGCTTATTATCTTCGTGTGCTTACAACAACAACTCTCACTGCTAACACCGCACTCCAAACCAAATTTCTCGCTTGAATGCGGAGCCCACGAGCCATATAACAGCTTCTCGTGACGACATATGAGACGGTTTTACGCCCAAGGCTCACCCAGATGTTTTATAACGAAAAATCTAACTAAGTTCTTTAGTTTTTTGTAAGCTTATTTAAAAAAAAACCAAATAAATTGAGATTGCACTTAAATACAATTAGCTACTTAATCGTTCAAAATGGGATTTTAAATCGTATAACGAAGATTGTACAGTTTTCATCACATTATATTGAGTTATAATAAAAATGAAGAAAACTGCTTTCAGTTTTGAATGCACTGTTACGCAATGAAATCGTACATTTGCCAGATCCCGCTACTTTTTAATACTCATTTTCTTAACAAAGGTTAAGCATGCATGCCTTTCTATTCGCTCTCACTAAAAAACTTCTCGCTCTACTGCGGAGCCCACGCAAGCGTAATAGCAGATTTTCGTGACGGCATATATAACGCCCACCAATAGATGTTTCACAAAAAAAAACTACTTACTTTTTAAGTTTTAGATTTACTTGCAATTGTATAATTGAGATTGCATTTAATTGTAGTCGATCACTTAATCGTTCAAAATGGGTTTTTAAACCATATAACAAACGTTATTAAACATTTATCATTTATAATGAGTTATGAAAACCAATGTGAAAACTGTTAGTTTTGTAAGAGCTGTTGCGCAATGAAATCGTACATTTGCAAGATTCCGCTACTTTTGTCGATTTTAATACTCATTTCCTTAACAAAAAAAAAGGAGAAGAAAAGGAATTAAGGAGATGGATATATCTAAGCCGATTCCCCAATCCTTTGGGTGACAAGAGGGAAAAAGACTGACAAGAAAGCGAATTACTAAAACAGAGATGATATAATTGATTAAAGTTAGTACAAAGAACACGAAAAGGATCATGCAAGGGAAAAGTAGACTTGCAGGTTTAACAGACGCAAATAACGAGAAGGTCTTCGAGGAATAGAAAATATAACCTGGCCAAGCAGATAAGAAGAATCTATTAGACCAAGAATTAGTTTATGTAGAAAAACTAACAACTGACTCTATGATTAATTAGAGAAGATAAGGAGTCTATCAGTACTGAATGGTCACATCTTGATAGAGGCGATACTGGGGACTCCAAACACAGTAGCAATATTCAAGATTAAGACTGACGAGAGCAGTGTAAAGAAGTTTGGTCGTATAGAGGACATTAAACTTTTTGGGCGAACGTTAAACAAATGCGAGAACTTTAGCTTTGTTAACAATATTGCCAATGTGTTTATCTTTAAGCCTACGATCAAATAAAACGCCAAGATCAGAAAAAGTACAAATACGTTCAAGAATGAAAAAACCTAACGAATGAAGGAACTAACTAGTAGAGGATTATTCCGATAAAAAGTCATAACCTTACATTTGGCAATTTTAAGAAATAATTGATTAACTTAACGCCATACTCACATGTTATCTAAATCGTCCTGCAGACGTGAATGCATGTCATTATCGGAAAATGACATACAAATCTTCACATCATCCGGATTTCAGAGAGAGGTCATTGATAAATAAAACAAAAAGGAGAGGACTTAGATGGCTACCCTGAGATACATTAGACTCGCAGCCCTTAAAAATAAAATTTTGCACACGGTTCGATAGGTAAGAAGAGATCCATTTAGGCAGTCATCAAGGAAAAGAAATGTTAAAATAAGATTATTATTAACAGAATCAAGGGCCGTACTGAAGTCGAAGTAACGGTATAAAGGACATCAGTGTGCATTTTCTTAATGAAGCTATTATTAATAAGGAAAGAAAACTCTGATAGATTAGAAGAAGTAGATCGAAGTTTTACAAAGCCATCTTGGAAGTCTGATACTAAACAACTGCAGTAATGTAGCAACTGTGATGTTATAATTCTTTCAAATACTTTTGGCAGTTCTCACTATTGGAATATAAGGTAGTATAAAGGACTCGTACCAAATAGTTGGAAGGTAGGAATTTTTTAATGATAAGGTGAAAAGAATGGTAAGCGGGACGAAGAGAGAACGAGCGTAGTGCTTTAAAACGCAACTAGGTATAAGATCAAGACCAGGAGAGAAGGAAGATTTCGAGGAAACAAGAGCTTGTAAAACATCGTTTTCAACAATAGAATATACAGAATAGGATGAGCAACAATAATATTATGATATGTTTTTTTTTCCTTTCTTCCCACAACTTTAGGTTTTTGAAAAACCCTTTTAAAATATCACAACACAGGTTCTTGGGGACCCGGGTTCAGGTGGAGTAGGGCGAAAGCTCCTGATCGCTATGATTCTGTACCTGCCTTAACCAAGTTGACGGACAACCTTAACGTGTTGCCCCCTGGCCAGCGGTCCTAATTGGCACCCGGTGTTAGAGTAGTGAGCTAATGAGCGAAGCGAAGGCAACCTAGGCTTTAAAAGGGTTGTGCGTAGGGTTTGGTACCCGTGAATCACCCCTTTCACTAAAAGATGTAAAACAACGTCTCGGAGAAGAATACCAAGAAAGTTGACAACGCCTCCGTAAGCGTTTCAAGGATTTAGGTTTGAGGCTATGCACCTAGATTGTCCTAACCCTTAATTGCGATTGTGCCTCTACCAAGTTGGCGGATGTTCTCAAGATGTGCGAAGCAGATATAATTGCCATGTAGGAGATGCGATGAAGAGGGCAGGGCTGCTGCGAGATGGCAGACTGCGGATTCGTTGTCGGCCGGAGAGTAGTTTAAGTTAATAGGTTTAATAGCAGATTTTCGTGACGGCATATCAGTCGGTCTACCACCAAAGCTCACCAATAGATAATTCACATCAAAAAACACAATGAAGCAGTTCTTTAGTTTTTGTGTGAATTATGATGGTATAATTGAGATTGCATTTAAATGTAGTTGATTACTTTTTTTTATTATTTAAATCGAGTTATAATGACAATTGTGAAAACTGCTGTCAGTTTTGAATGCACTGTTACGCAATGAAATCGTACATTTTGCATATTCCGCTACTTTTGTCGATTTTAATACTCATTTTCTTAACAAAGGTTAAAACTCGAGTTGAGTTTACTAATTTAAAGTGTAACTCATTCGATAAAAACTATGCGAATTTTGAATATTGTTTCTTAAAGTCCGTGAATCGCAGCTACAAATACATTTCACTGAAAGTTAACTTATTGAAAATACCCATTCACAATATAACGGTAAGAAGTAATTCAAATATGACATCACCAAGAATTTTCGACTTCAATTCTTAACTGCAATTTGATTTTCAGTTTAAATATTCACTTTTCAAACGTTTAAACGGCTATAAACCATTTCTTTATAACGTTTCCATCGATGCTTGCAAATTTTTAAAAAACCCTTCTCATCCTGTGACCGCTTTTATTTATAGTCTTTTTAGAAATCACTCTAATATCAATCATTCATGCCCTTTTGACGTAAGTTTTATGTAATGTTGAATTGCTGATTTTTTTTTAGAAAATTCTTTAATTTTCAGCATGATTTGATATTGGAAAAACTTAACGTCGATTTTTTAAATAATAAACTAACAAAGGTTTTGCCAATGCCTCGCGGGGACTACTTGCTAAACACGAGCTGGTATTCCTATAACGTTCTACGTACAAATATTGGATTCTACGTTGCCATTTCCTGAATGAATATAAATTCCTTATTTTGTTTTGAATGAAAAATGGCTAATAATTATCTATGAGTGAGAACAAGTTTATGATATGTTTTGTTCCGTTTCATCCCATAACTTTAGGCTTTTGAAAGAACCTTTTAAAAAATAACTGTCTAAGTTCCTATGAAGCCTGAGCTCTAGTGGAGTAGGGCGAATACTTCTGATCGCTAATAATCTGTTCCTTAACCGAGTTGACACACAACCTTCACATGGTGCCCCCTGGTCAGCTGTCCTAAATGCCACCCGGTATTGGAGTTGTTAGATGATGTGCGCAGGTTTAAGGACCCAATTAGCACTCCTTTCACTAAAAGATATAAAACAAGCCTCGGTGAAGGATACCACGAAAGTTGACAACCTCTCCGCAAACGTGTAAAGGACTAAGGTTTGAGGGTATCCACATGGAATATCCAGACCCTTGATTGGGATGGTGCCTCTGCCCAATTGGTGGATGCTCTCGGAATGTGCAAAGCAGATATAACCGTCATCCAGCAGATGCGATGGAGAGAGCAGCACAGCCGGAGTCAACGAAATTGTGTCTTACGGTTCACCCAAGTGAAAGAAAGGCTGGCAATAATACGCATCAAGGCGAAATTCGTCTGAAAACAAGGACAATGCGCTCTACAATAGACTCCATTCTGTTTTTGACCGTTGCCTATCCCATGATATTAAAATTGTTTTAGGCGATTTAAATAGAAAGGATGGAAGAGAGCGCATCTTTGGTCCTAGTGTCGGACAATTCAGTCATCCCGAAATAACCTAAAGCAACTGTCTAAGGCTAATTGACTTCACTGCAGCGCGAAACATGGTATTCGATAGCAAAGCATATCTATTAGTAATACATGCACTAGGCTACATGGCCACTATGGAGATGGAAGCTGAAGAGACGCCTAATCTGCGTAAGCAGAAATAGCGCAAGCGAGAGGAGATCGAGATGTGTAAGGAAGTTCTGCCAAAAAGTCCATCGTATGACTGAAGGTTTTAGTAATGGTGCATGTTCGTGTGAGATGCGGAGGGAAATCTGGTAGTGGCTGCACAGGTTGCACTCACGCTCCCGAGAGAACACTTCGCGATGATAATATGAATAATGCCGCTACAAGCGTTAACCTTCCGACCTTCCCAATCAAAGATGACGTGGTGCAGATGACTGAGATGAGTTGTTCAAGACTGTCGGCAATGAGTTGATAAGGTGCATTCACCAGCTCTTTTGCAGGATAGCATGCCCGATGATTGGAACAATGGTGTCCTCTACCCCACGGTCTGAGCTAACTACCGTGGTATGATTCTTCTTTCAATCGCATATAACGTTCTATCAAGCGTACTGTGTAAAAGAAGGCAATTTTCGAAAGAAATAATTCGACCTTATCAGTGTAGTTTTAGATCTGGTAAGTCCACCATCCTGGAAAACACCCACGAATACCAAATCAACACCAACCAACTATTTGTAGATTATAAAGCAGTATTTGATAGCCCGTTAAGGGATCGCATATATAACCCCTGCAAAATTTGGTACGACTATGCAGAATGATGAGTGAGAGCTTCAGACAAGGCGCTGCCCTCTCCTGCAACATCTTCAATTTTGTTATAAAAATGAGTTGCGAAAGGCCGATCTACATCGGAACGGGACAATATTGAGCAACACAGATCTTCGGTCGTCGCCAAATTTCTGACAACCAAAAGCAAACTTCTCGCTCCAATACGGATCCAACACCAATAGAAAATCGTTAAAATGAGGTTTTAAACTGTTGTTATACAGTCATAATATCATTAATAATGAATAAAAATAACAATTATGAAAACTGTTGTCAGTTTTAAAAGCGCTGTCACACAATGAAATCGTATAGTGCGCTACTTTTTTCGATGTTAATACTAATTTTCTGTACAAAGGTTAAAACTCGTCTTGAGTTTACTAATTTAAAGTGTAGCTCACTCGATAAGAATTATGCGAATATTGAATATTGTTACATAAAGTCCGTGAAAAGCAGCTACAAACACATTTCACTGAAAGTCAACTTGCTTAAGATACCCATTAATAATGTTACGGTAAGGGGCTGTTCATATATGACGTTACCAGGAATTTGTCACATCCTTTCTTAGCTGCAGTTTTATTTCCAGGTTAAATACACAGTTTTCAAGCGTTTAAACGGCTATAAGCCATTCCTTTATAACGTGACCGCTTTTGCTTATAGTCTTTTTAAAAATCACTCCAATGTCAATCATTCATGTCCTTATGATGTAAGTTACATGTAATGTTGAATTGATGATTTTTTTAAGTAAACTCTTTCAGCATGATGTGATAGTGGAAAAACTTAACGTCGGCTTTTTAGATGAAAAACTAACAAAAGTATTGCCAATGCCCTCTGGCGATTACTTGCTAAACACGAGCTGGTATATCTATAACGTTCTACGTGTAAATGTTGGACTCTATGCTTCCATTTCCTAAATAAATATAAATTCCATATTTTGTTTTAAATAAAAAAAATTTAATCTTCTTTTTCTTACTTGGCCATAACATTCCGTTATCGGGTTACGGTCTCATTTGAATTGTGGTTTTACGAGGTGGGTTCCAAACCCTACGCACAACCCTTTAAAGGCCTGGGGTAGCTCTACTGGTCTCAAAAGAACCCAGTGATTATTATAAGTCGCATTATACCACAAGCTTTGACCTGATGAGTTGGTATTCTCTAAAACGCTCACCACTCGTGGGTGTGGTAAAATCCAAAATTCGGTTGCAGTCATAATTTTTTTGAGAACATGACGTGATGGTGTAAAATGGACTTGGTTTCAGCGATCCAAAAACCTTTGATAAACATTGCCTCACCCCTGGTAAGTCTGTGCCACTGTGTTATTATCCTGCTAAGTTGCTTTATAGGAAACTGAGCATTTAGTTTACTTCATAAAAAAAATATCTTATTCCCAGGTCTTTTTAAAGGTAAAGCGGGTTTTTCATAAAAAATAGAAAGTTAATTATAATGAAGTCTACCGAGTAGATAGCTTCGTACCGGAGTAATTCGTAAACTAATACCCGAATTAATTCTTGGTCTACTTCCCGTAGTACTTCCCGAAGTACTTTTCGGAGTACTGCCCAAAGAATTTACCATTAAGTGCATGCCAAAGCACTTACCAATAAGTGTTCCTTGCAGTACATTCCAATTAGCCACTCGAAGTACTTCCTGCAGTGTTTTCCTTAGTACTTTCCATATGCGAAAAAGTCACACAAAAGGCTAAAGGAAAGGTAAGTTATTGTATGCACATGAAGATTTCGTAGCATAATGAAGGCAAATCTAAAGAATTTAGGAATCCTATTGGATAATTGTCGACTACGTCTTCGTTTTTAACGTGATCGGATGACTTGTATGAAAGAAATTCTCGAAAGTATGAGTAATGATGTTGACAGCAAATGAAGTCATTTGAAAACAACTATTAAACCTTCTTATTTTGTTTTAAAATAATTTGGTGGCTCCGGTGGTGGTTCAAAGGAGCCGATTTTACTTTTCCTGAAGCAAAACAGACGCCAGCCGTTTCATTCTTGAATTATCATTTGTGCTCTGTAATTTATATTGGGTTAAAGGTGAAAGCCATACGCGGAAATGAAGACAATGTTAATGCGCGAGTCACTCGTATTTTTTCTTGATTGGCTAATCTATTCGCATCCGTAATGCGTTGTTTTGCAGTAGTTTGTACAGCACTCATTGCAGCTACACGACTTGCAAGATCTTAAATACTTTTTAAACGTTGGCTCGGGTACTTCTGTCATGTATGTTTCCTCTTCTGCACCGTCTCCCAATCAAATTGTTTACCTAATCAAAGTTGTGAATTGTAAACACTTTAAAATGCTACAAAGAGAAACCTTTCTGCAAACCAAACGAATATGTGGTCCAAAAATGAAGTCATTTGGTTCAGTTGTTCTCAAGTTTTACTAACGCGTACCCTGCGCGAACGATTTTATTAAGATATTATGCCAATTTTTGACCTTTTCCCGAATCATCTCCCCTACCCCCGTAGTACAATTACCTTGTTTACTTCCATAACCCTTAATGCATAGATATAAAAATGACAGGGTATTACATTGTCAGGCAGCATAAAAACGCTAATTTCTCTGATTCAACTAATTCACATCAAAATATTTTGGAAAAACAACATTTTCTCAACTTGTGAGTAGCAATAATTGTGCTAGGTAGGTAATCAGAGATGTTCCAAAAATCTCTTTCAACCGCATTTGAACACCATAACCATCAAAAAGCTTTTCACCAATATGCTCAACAAATTTGTGAGAGCACGGAAAACGTAACATGACGCGTCGGTCGAATCAAACTGTTCATCTTCTTATATATCTCCGAATTCCGTTGGAGAAAAAGACATAAGTATTATTCTAAGTGTACTGCTCTATTCAGTGCACACATAGAGAAGCGAATAGACAAAGCTGTGTGTGTGTGTGTGTGTGTGTGTGTGTGTGTGTGTGTGTGTGTGTGTGTGTGTGTGTGTGTGTGCGTGTCTCACTGAGCGTTTAACCCAGTTATTATGACTGCCATTAATTCTGACAATTGCTAGGCGCAAAACCGAAACCAAAAACAACAATAGCAACAACAACAACAGCGTCCATAACAAGCAGTTCAGGTTCAGTCAGTCAGCCAGCCTCCGGCTCCTCATCCTCACGCTTCCTGCCATGACTTTAATGCGGCTTCATTGCTCTGTTTTCGATAGCATCGTTGTTGTGCGTGGAGCAGCCGCTGTCCTTGCCACATGCTCATATGCCTGTGTGGGTGTCCTTTTGACCCGTATCTCGTTTATAGCCCGTCTGCCTGCTGCTGCTGCTGCTGTGGTGTCCATTCTGTGGCCACTCTTTGTTTGACTGCGTGTGTGTGCGGGTGTCAGCCCATTGTGTTGAGGGTCGTCACAGTCATAGCCACAGCTACTAGCCATGGTTCTTGGCTAGGCCCCATGTGGGTCACACAGCAGCCGCGTTGATGGCACTGACAATGGAACAGTTTTGCATGCAATTGACTTTCACAGCTCGTTGCCTCTTTACTGCCAATGTGTATTGTGAAGCAGAGATCGTCCTTTTGTGCATGAGTGAGAATTTCCATTAGAATTAGTTTCTTATCCTTCGTTTCTAGATGTTGGCTTTTAGTTTTGCTGTTTCTTTTGTTTTTCGTGACGACTATTGTTTAGTTTTATAAGTTTTCAAATATTACAAATTTGTAACTGAAATCTCCAGAATGGGCTTCTACTGGCTTCTGTCTAACTTTTTAGGTGTAATAGAAAGTTCTCAAAGTAAAATTCATTTAAATTGGCAGAAAATAGTGATGTTTTGTTTGTGAGGAAAACTAAGCAATAACTCTTAAACTATGAGAGGTAATAGAACTTGATAAAATTTGGACTCATGATCTTGGACCTTTACCTTTGCAGTGTTGCAAACTGTGGCTTATGTGATTTATAGTTCTTGTTCTAGATCTGAACTATCGTTAAAATACCATATTTATTAAGGAAAACTAATATGCTGAGTTTGTTATGTAAAATAGATTAAAATTGAACGACTGTAACTAACAAAGGATTATTGATCATTAGGTTGCCAGTGGGTCTCCGCACCCTGCTCGCTTTGCTAACCAACCCCGTGCTCCTAGGAGGTAGACAGACCTTCTCCTTCGTCTTTTTCAATAGAAAAATGTTCTGTCCCTCCCTGTGATTTAGTCGTCTTTCGCTATTTGTGATATGCTTTACGTATTGAAGCTTTTCGACGTTGTTTTTTCCTTTGGATTTAGTTTTTAACGATTCATTTTTTAATTTTTTCCTTCACTTCTATTGCGCTTAAATACCACATATGAAAATCGAAGAGGATAGTAGAAAAATGCATATGTATATTAATTACGGAGAAAAACGTTGAAGTTTTAATTGCTAATGGAACAGGCTGGAATGTATAAATTGAACTATGAAGCTTCTGGGAGACAAGTGACAAATAAGGAAGCGCTTTATGCGGTTATAGTATCCTGATGATAAAAGGGAGTGGAATGTTCCTGCTTTGTGCCTTAGGGAGGTCCTGCTCCAAATAAGGACTGATCATTTCGAGCACTTATCAATTGACACTGTTGATGCAAAATTATGCGGAGTTCTCCGCATGGACGCATGCATTAGGAGGCAGTCAGTGCGACAAATTCCGCTGATAAAAAATATTGGTGCCTGGTGTCTTCCTCTGCTACTTGAAGACGCGTGACATTATTGAGCAGCTAAAACTCCTGGTAAAACTGTTGTACCTTGTATTCTGCCTAAATTGCAGGGATCGATTTAGCAGAAAACTTTTTATCAAGAGGTAGGGTTTTGAAGCCGTACTATATATAAGTCATTGGGAACTTATGCTATGATCACAACTTAAGTAGGTTTTAGTATAATATGAAATAAAACACTTAGTGCGCACTTGGTTTGTTTTTCCTACAGAATCATTAGATGGTTTATTCGGTCGTAGCCCATATCAAGGTGTAATGAGGTGTTTGGGCGGCCCCTGTTGATAATCCGCTGGTTTCCGATTGGTACTGGGCAATGTTGTAGGAGTGTTGCTCCTAAAGCACAGCTGATTAAGCTCTCCGCCTTCTTCAAGGTGGAGATGCTATGCATACTGAAGTGCCAAAACGGAATGTATCATTTTTAGTATCTTATTGAGATTCTATAGATCTGGGGGATCGCTCTATTGATTCCAATGTTTTTGTATTGTTGCCCCCAAATCTCAGCTGATCAAACTATCCGCCTTCTTCAAGGTGGAGATGCCCTGCATTCTGAAGCGCCATGTCGATGCAGTGCATCAAAAACTGAATGTACAAAATTTCAGCCTCTTATTGCGATTCAATAGATCTGAGCGATCGACTGCTCCAATCATTGCAATGTTATAGCTCGTTTCCACCAAACTTGGCACAAATATGCTGACTAAGAAAAAACTGAACTTTAGCTAAATATAAACTTTTTTAGTACCAATCAACTTTGATGTTGCTCAAAGAACATGCCGTGACGTATTATGTTTCGGTTCTTTTTAGAATCTTACTTTTGTTTGCACAACTAACTCTTCTTTGAAGAAAACAAGTGAAAGAAAAATGGTTTTAATAAGTTTTGAATAATATTTATGTTTTAAAGCGTGTTGCGTATGGCTTAAGTTGCACATTGGTTGCAACACATGCAATAAATTGTTTTGATTTAAGCTTGCAACTTTGAAAGAATATGGTTTTCAAGTACTTTTAATGCATGAATCATTTTGCATTATGTGTTGCTTTTTATGCACCTCATAAGCCAGCATTGAACCTGAAAATATTACACATCACCGCAAAAAAAAAAACAACAACAACATTGTCATCCATAATATTTTATGCACATTGCATTGTTGTTCGCTTAACTTTTGCATATATTTTGTCAATTTTGGTAAGCTGTCACTCCATGGATCCTCCGGCCGGACGATGTGCCTATTAGGCTGAATATTAAAAAATATATGCAGGCATGTGCTTAAAAAATAAAAACGTTTACAACAACAAATGGAAGACAAAAGACTGAGAAACGCAGCAGATGAAAAAAATGTTAACCCTTTTTACGATTATGAATGCACGTCAGCATATTTATGCAAAAATTATGCAATTTGCTTCCGTCTGTCGAACTGTTCTATGTCAACTGGCAGCCCAATGCGTTGGGCGGGGACTCCGACTACGGCTTGGGCTTCGACCATATGCAGTTCCAATTCGTAGTTACCCAGTCAATCATGAGCTGGGGAACTCGTCACAGTTGCTGTTCTTGTCAAACGACCAAGTCACCAAGAGCAGACATCAGCCATTGGAAGACAGTGGAGGACCAAGAGCAGCTTTGGAGCAATTTGCAAACCAAAATTTGTATTAAAATTTATGACGAGTCTGTTGCAGGGGCCAAGGGGGCGCAACAAATGCACAAAATGCAGCTATAAAGTTGATGCATGTATGTATGTGTGCAAGAGCCGAAGGATCTGGCTTTTAGACTTACCCCACTGAAAGTTGTTCTACAATTGCTAGCCAAAAATGACTTAAAAACAAGAACAACAATCGATTGCTAACAATCGATTACTATGCCATACAAAAATCGTTGCTAGCAATTGTCATGCAACTTTCAGTGGCAGAAGGATATTATGGTTAAACCGGCGTCAAAAGATCAGCGGCAAGAGTATCTTTTTCCCTTAGTATTCTCAATTGCAATAAAGGAAAGAAATCCTATTCAAGGGTGTGCCAGAAATATCTAGACGGTTTTACCTAAAGTGTAAAGCACTCCCCCTAGGCGATTCATAACGTCGGAAACTTCGCTGCAAATATTAACTTACTGCCCTAACACCGGATGATGATTAGTGCAGCTATCCAGGGTCAGCGGACTTTACTCTGTACAAACAGAACCCATACCCCCGATCCTTAAATCAGTCAAGGAAACCAAGGTATTACGATTATTAACGAAAATAATTATTATTAATTTAAGTTATTATTTTTCAACAAAAAGCTAAGTTAATGGACTGCTGCTACGCATTCCGTGCGGGATTCGAGAGCTGAGGCAGGAAGGATGGCGCGTTTTCCTACGAATGAAAATGCAGCAAAAGCCCAAGCGAGATGAATGATGCTAGGGAGCTGTTCATAAATGACGTCATAAAATTTGGAAGATTTGTAAAATGGAGATGGAGAAGGAAGGCAGTGTGTATTCGTGTTGCATTAAGGCTGCTTAGATTTTTTTTCGTAAATTCGTACAGTTTTTGAATGTTACTTGGTGAGGGGACTTAAAGAACATGGGATGGATGTTGGGTTCCGCAAACAGAAAGTCTGATGTACTCCAAGCAATAGTCCAGCAAGAGGTCCACAGTTTGATCATCTCCGCAAAATAATGGATAGGTACGCAGGCCGATGTAAGCTCCGCAAGCTTACCTTGGGATGGATAAGGGCAGCAGGTCAAGTGTTTCAACGTTGGCACCTGCCTAGAAAAGCTTTAACACATGGTGCCAAGCACATGGACCAATTTTAATCGTTAATAGAAATATTGAGCGAATCTGTAATTTCTACTTGGTACCAAATTGGCGAAGCTGTGCTAGGTATCTATTCTTCTATCTTGGTTTAGAACGAGGGCTAATCATACCTCTGCTTTGCCTTTGAGTCCAAACCACCAACTTCACGAAACTCCCCGAACTATTACTAAGAAGATAAAGTTCTGCGGTCTTTCTGACTATAGTTGCCACCAGAAAGACTCCTGGTAAAGCTTGCACACCCGAAGGTATTACCCTTTTAAAATTTCTCTTACCATAAGCTCAGACCAAGTATATCAAGGATACGAGAACTTGAGATCGCTGGCCATTTATTCATGAGATTGAGCATAACTTTGGTGTTTATGGAGGTGAAGTAATATGTTTGGACAAAAGCCGCGCAGCCTCTTCAGCTACCTCGTCTCCAGGGATGCCTTGGTGCCTAACTTTGTCATTGAGAGTGTGTTATGAATGGCCGAAGTGCATGGAAACGGTTCCATTGTATATAAAAGTGTTCAGTTGCTTGCCTTCTGCTTTTTAACTGGCCATAACAATCCATTACCATGTTACTCTCCTCCGGGCGTCTCTGTTTTGCGCGCGCCTTTTCTAATCGGTGATACAGGCACGTAGCATGTGTGCTCTTTACCTGGTCCTTCGAAGGTATGGTTTGCCCGCATTGAAGACCTTTCTCGCAGGAGCTTCTTCATCCATACGCACAACATGACCTACCCAGCGGAGCCGCTGGATCTTAATTCGCTTGAAATTGTCTATGTAATCGTAGAGCTCATAGAGTTCGTCGTTCCATTGGGTGCGGTAGTCGTTGCCAAAGCGTAGAGGGCCAAAGATTTTACAGAGTACTTTCTGCTTAAACACTCCAAGGGCATTTTTTTGCTGGGTTACGCAGATGATATTGACTTCAGTGGGCAGTGACAAGCGAGATGTTGCCATAGCCTTCGCGGCTGAAAATAATCTACCAGGGTAAAATTGCTAGTAAAGCGGTAAAACTCTAAAATTAATATTCAATACTATACTTTTTATCTTGCCAAGAATTTACTTTGGCAACATTTTCGCAACGAAAAATTAAGAACAATGTCAGTATGTAGATCAAGATGATGATCACTCCTGGCAGTCGGAGCTACTTTGGGCTCAGTAGCCAAATGAATAGTAGTGACCAGTGTCGCCAGACGAAACTGACATTCTACAAGATGGTCATTCTTCCCGTTTTGCATTATGGCGTTAAAGCATAAGTGGTGACAAAGTTTTTGCTCGGTAAGATCTTTGGCGCTTTACGCGTCGTCAATGTTTACCGCATTCGATGGAACGAGGAGCTCTCCGCGTTCTATGACTACATTGATATAGTCATGTGGCTCCGTTGGGTCGGTCATGTTGAGCGAATGGACGCTGAAGCGCCTAAGAGAAAGGACTTCAATGTGGTTATTAAGGGAAGGCGACGGAGCGTTAGGTCGCCTCCGTTGAAACTAACATAACTATGCGCGAAGCAGATTTTCTCAGTGCAATCTTTAACTTTCAAACAACCTTACTCCTAGCCGCACTTTTAAGTTTAGAAACTGTGTAGTATGAGGTCTTCTAACAAAAGCGACAGTGTATAAAGTCTCTTCTGTATAAAACCCTTCAAAAAAGTGGCCTCTTTATATGCCTTATGCCTACTCTACTTATCCAATTAATTGAAGCGCAGTTACAGCGTCCAAAGTTGACAGGCGTGCCCTGACTTTTAAACTTAATCATTCCAGTTTTATACATACTCTATAATATAGTGCCACTCGCACAAGTGCCTGGGAATACTATATAGCTACATACATACATATCTGCCAGTTGGCTGGGTCACTTTTCGCAGTGCTGCAGTCTGGGGCATGTCTGCTTACGGACTTGTGCATCCATGTGCAACAGCTGCGTTCCATAATTGTTTTAATGAATTTGCTGCGGTTTTGCGCAATTTGCATGCAATTTTTTCATTACAACCACAAAGTCGCGACTGGGCCGCACTCCAAAACCAAGTATGTCGACCTGTCCGTGACGAACCAATGGGCAGTCACCGTACTCGACTCAGTCTGCCCTGCGGTGACATTAGTTTGTCACTGCATCAAAACGCCGCCGCCATTATTTTAGTAGCAGCCCACCGCATTTTCGGAATTTTCGTTGTTGTTGTGAGAATTCCTGGTGATGTGACATGTGCGCCTGCCGAGAAACAAGTTGCACGCAAATTGCTAATTGAAAATAAATTGCAGTTTAATTTGTTATGATGATGAATGTGAGATGACGTGCCGGCAGCCCACAGCACAAAAAATTGCTCGTGCTCCTGACGATTGTGATAAATTGTGGAAATGCTTGTCAAATGTTTAACCACAGGATGGTTCACAGTAGGTATTTAAGATTGTACGCTCAACTCCAAGCACTTTCACTTGCATGTCATATACACTGGAGGACGGGTTGGGTCAGCGACTGGACTTACATTCGCTGCTAGGCCGCACCCACGCTCCCGACACAGTCGTCGGACAGGCTGCCACTCATAAATTTTAACCTATTTAACAGCAGTCCGATTGTGTGTGTGTCTGTGGGCCTTTACTCCCCCAGTCTAAGGAGTTTGCCTGGCATCGCATGTTGTAATAATTTCCAGCTCTAATTGCGCCACTGTATAGTAGTCTGTCCAGTTGTCCAGTTGGACGTCGGACCAGTGGCAGCGAATGGTAAACGTCAAGCGCAAAACTTGATGCAGTTTTGCTTTGAGTTTTACTGATTATACGCTTACAGAGGGTATATCTATTGTGATCTAGAGGTTAGAGAATACCACCTCAGCAGGTCAAAGCTTGTCGTATGAGGCGAGCTACACTGGATTCTTTCGAGACCGGTAGAGCCACTCCAGGCCTTAAAAGGGTTGCACGTACGGTTTGGGATACACCATGTAAAACCAATCAATCCAATAAAAGAAATACATCAGGCCGTGAACAAGGAATATCGTAATGCATAAACATAAATTGGTCTTTTTATTATATAAAAATGTTTTTATTCGTAAATCATTACTTTTTCCATCCTACTACTATCCTCCTCGATGCTCTTACGTGGCAGCTAAGCGCTGTAGTAAAGGTAAGTAAAAATTTTAACTTTTCAGTATATGAGATTTGAACATTCATGGATTCGGGCTCATTTACAAAAAAATCTCTTACTATTGCAAGCCGAATCAAATATATTTTTTCAAATCAATTCTGTATACGTTTGAAGGTCGAAAATTTCCCAATTTTCAACAGGTAGGTAAGCCTTTATGGAGGTACACCCTTCGCTTATAACTTTTAAGCTGGGAGAAGACATTGCAAAGCACATCGTACTCTTAGGGACCTACTCTTTGGCATAACATAAGGGAACTTCTTTTCCGCAATGTCTGAGAAGTTGCGCCATTTCTTTACGCACATCTAAGAGATCTCAATGAGTTAGGTAAGAGCCAAGTGTGTGCTGGTTCTGAGGTACGTCAAGCACTCTCTACAGATTATAGAATTAGGATTGGTTTTCCGATGACTAACGCTTAAGGTGGGAATTAAAAGACTAAGATACAAATGAATTTGTGAATACGCTAAGCATAACGGCCTTTAGAGTTCTCCTTTTTTATTCTCCTTTTCTCCTTTTATTTTTATCAGTAGGGTGGGACCGAAATCAAGCTTTCACTAGGCTTGCAACCTAGGGCCGAACATCTGAGTTTTGACTACCCGAACAAATGGTAATCTTTCCAGTTTGAGTAGAGCTGCCCTTGCATAGACTTTGGTCTCAGTAGACAATTAAGTAGTAGAGACCACTTCCGCCAGACGAAACTAACACTCTATAAGACGCTCATCCTTAGCGTTTTGTTTATTGCGCTGATGCATAGGTGAAGTCGCAGTGTGATGAAAATGGCCCAGGACTGTTTGAGCGGAAAGTACTCCCGATCTTTGGCCCTATACGCGTTGGCAACGACTACCGCACCCGATGGAACGACGAACTCTATGAGCTTTACGACAACATTGACATAGTCAAGCAAATTAAAATCCAGCGGCTCCTTTGGCTAGGTCATGTTGTGCGTATGAATGAAGAAGCTCTTGCGAGAAGGGTCTTCAATGCGACGAAGACGCAGACCATGTCTCCGTTGGAAGGAACAGGTAGAGAGTATACTAGCTAACTTTGGTATCACCACCAGAGACGCCTAGAGGAGAGCTTTACAGCAAAACGTAACCCGGTAACGCGTTGTTATGGCCAGTTAAGACCAAGGCCTTAGCAAACATTTTTTCCCAGATCTGTACATTTTGCCGCGCATTCTAGAGTATATATAGTGTGTAACATCGAAGTGGTGAACATTTGCTTCCCACTATTTCTTCTATATTTCGTTTAATGAAATTACAATAAAGTCTGCCGCATGCAAAGCCAAAAAGAAGCCGGCGAATGGCGCTGCAGCTCTTTGGCTTGGCAACTCTAGAGATTGTGACTTCGCTGGCTTCACTAGGCTCCATATCGCTGGCGGGCGCGCCTCTGCAGCAGCAGCAACAGCAACAACAACAACAATCGTAGTGGGGGGAGACGCCCCATCGAGGGGCTAGAGATTGGGGCAAGCGCAGTTTGCTTGGAGTCGTTAGCAATGAGCCACAATGCGCCTATTAGTGCGTTGGCGTTTGCCGCGCGCTCTCTCTCTCCCCCTCTCCCTGCCCCTCTCTCTCGCTCTGTGTGTCTGAAAGCATGTGTCCAGGCAAGTGTAGGATCTCAAGTGCGGTACTTTGGGTCTTAAGTTGGCTGGTTTTCAGTTAGCTTAGTTTTCGTTTAGTTTGGTTTACTTTTGGTTCGGTTTAGTTGCTTTGCTTCAGGTAATACCCATTATTAGCGCAATTAGTGCGCTTTGCCATGTGGCATGTGGTAGAAGAAGGAGTTGAGTTGTGGCACTCAAGGCATTGGCATGGCCGGGGTGAGAGCGCCTATTGTTAGGCTTTGAATTATGTAGCGTCATTTGGGTGCTGCAAATTTAGCACTGATTGGAGCATAAAGCGGTATTCATGGCAGTTTCTCTAAAGTCGCGCACTCTGCGCTATTGAATGGCTGTATATTATATGGGCAAAGGCGAAATAGATGGAAATTTTGATTGAAAGTTTGCGTGGGCATATGTTAAAAATCGCTTCCCATCTTATTAGCAGTTAACTGTTGGAAAGTCAGAAAATTCTTGATCAGTAGCTGTAGCTTAATGAAGGTGTATTGCAACAAGAATTTTCGCCTATAACTGCCATGAAACCGACTCGTTTAAAAAATTTTGTGTTCGAGTTCAATGACTCTCAGCAGTTACAGGCATACACAACATGCTATGTACACAGTTCATTACCAAAAAGAGCAAATTCGGAGCGAAAAAAATGGCATAATTTAAGTGACATTGACTGAAGGAGCCGCCAATAAAATGTCACTTATGCGCTGCACAGGACACTGGCGCAACAAAATATATTCATTTTTATAAAATGCACGAATTTTAATTAATTGATAAATTTCGTAAGAAGAAGAAAAAAAATTAATATAAACAAAAGCGTCTCGCAACGTTGAACTCGTCGAACTTGTACAGAAGTGCGGCTGTCAATTACCCAAGGATTGCCACGATTGTAGCTTGGTTAACCATCATTCTCAGACCTGCAACGTATTCCCAAGCTGCAGGCTCGTTGCAGGTTTGTCAACATGCTGTCCCTTGGTCCAAAATGTCCACTGCGGCATGTTGCCGGGCGTTAATATTCATGAATCGAAATAATTTGACAGTTCGGAGCAACATACATATATTCACTGCCGATATTTATGTGAGTTCGTTTGGCTTCTGGGAGCGCTTTTTGTGGTCAATAGCTGTCAGACGTCTTTCGGCCCCAATGCCATTGCATCGTGCTGCGTGAGGCGTTGGTGAAAAGTACTCGAAATAATTGACAGCTGTGGTTGCCTTTTTTGTTGCTGCTGCTGCCCCACCAGGTACAACCTGGCTGCAACCAATTCGATTCCACGTTGTCTCTCTGGCGCTCTGCTTCTGTGTTTCGCTTTTAATTGCAGAATTTTATGGCAGCACACCGACCCCCCGGGCCGTAGCAACCATTGACAGACACCGAACTGTCCGTTTGGAAAGATCGCCGACGCACAACTTTGTTGTCGATTTGTGGCATTTCATGGCGCATGCGCGCTTATCCCTCGTTGCCATCATCATGGTCAGTCATTAAGTCATGTGCGCCAGCCCCAAACCCAACGAGTACGCCAAATCAACACGCCAACGGGGCGGCATTAAAAGAAATTGCAGATTTTGCAGATTTTAAGACCAACATAAAATAGCCACATGGACATTTATTGGGTGAATGCGTTGCTTTTAAGTGTGCCCAGGCGGTGCAGCACTGGCGGCATCTACACCTTGTCTGCGTAAACAAATCTTGGCGATATGCCTCTTACGGTTCCATGGATCTCAAGTCGCTGCCTAATCAAACCGTAAAACTCTCTTATCGATGTTTGACTTAGATGTCAGCGCGTACATTAAGTGTGTGATTATTTTAAGAAAATGCATAGAATGCTCTTTTCATGTTCTATGCTTTTAAAGATCTCGATAAAATCTCTTGCGGATTCGACATGGTCTTTTTCTTTTGCTGCAAGTTTTTCAAAACTTTGCTTTTGGTTAGTGGATTTTAACCAAATTTTAAGTTCGTATCTAAGTGGTAATAAAAGGTGTGCAGGCGAAGCTGCCTTAAGCTTGGACAATCCGCCTGTTAAAATCACGATAGATGACACATCGACGTATTGCATTTGGGTGAGAAGAGTGGTCCTTCCAGGTCTCATCGACATTAGCATTTTCCTCAAGCATAGCTCAATGTCAATTAGTCGGGTTGGGGGCATCGTCTACTCAGTGGAGTTCAACATAAAATAGAGATTCAAACTAGGAGGTTCTTGCCTAACATGCCGAAAGGACACCAACTAATTTCTAGTGATGGCCGTGTTCAATATCGTCTTGTTCGATACAAACCTCTGCATGAAACTGAAGGAATTTTTAGATCACAAATGGAAAACTGTTGCTCAGTCAACAAACTTGTCTGGAAAGAAAGAAAAATCGCAACGAGAAATGGTTTTGCAGCTGTGCGCCCCATTACCAGACACTGGTTCGTTGGTGTCCATGAAAGTAGGCTTTTTGCCCCGTTCAATAACTTTGCAGCAGCTGTAGGAATGAAGAAATGGAAGTGGAGAAACGAAGCTGACCACATCGTCGCTCGTATCCAGACTCAAGTATATAGGCATTCACTTTCTGGATAGCATCTTTGAGCAGTCAGAAATTAGTCTCAATGGATTGTCGATTTCATCTCTGCTCCTGGTTGGTCCCTGCCCTGTATTCCTTTGTCCAAGTGCGTCAGGTAGTCTGGAGTCGTCTTAGCCTTACCGCACCCAGTCCTTGTACTACATTTAAGCTTCATCTTTCGTTATCATAGCATGTACCGTTTAAAATTATGAGAAAAGCTCAAGAAGAGAGCATTTACTTCACTCACTTTAGTTACATAACGTTATAGAAACCTTATTGACCAGATAATGAACAAATGTGAGCCATATTATATACAGAAAGGGTTGGAGATCTTGACTCTTTTACCGATGACGGATGGTACCACGTAAGGGCTCTCAAGAGGCTAGAGGAATTCTTCAAGCGTAGCGTAACCACACCACGAATCTCAGTGCCCGACGCCAGGAAGGTGCTAAGCTTGACGTCACCATATGGATCTGTGACAAATCTTTGTTTGCAAGGCGCTGCCTGAACAGAAGATGCCAGCAGCCAAGTGAAGGTAGAGGCTGTCAAACCAAAGCCTGACAAAAGTGTGGCCGTCGACACGTTTCGATAGCGGTCATTAATATGCGCTGGAATCACTGATCACTAGGAAGTCATGAAGCAAGTAGATATACTTGTCCTCGCATTTGGCGTACAAGACTGCTTAGCCTACAGAACTAAAATGCTTAGGTATAACCAGCTCTATTGTTCAGATGGGAAATCCCTCGGGAAATATCTTTTGGATTAGTTCCTCCTGATAAGTACTCTATTAAAGACCAGCTGGAAAAGTTTTGCCACAATTCACCAATCGAAGTTATCTGTAGATCGGCGAGATTTAACACATCCCAAAACATCGTTTCAATAGATCTCATCTTTGTTTGGCTTTGAAAACGTGTTAAATTTTCACCTAGAAGTCTACGGCGCTGGATCTATGTGAGGGACTTAAAGAGACTTCAGCAAAGTACAATTAAGTAACTAAAAAAATCAAAATGAAAACATACTATAAAATGATACTTATAACCCACTTTGGAAAGTGTAATCTTTGACAGCTTTGGCAGTTGTTGTTCCTTGTATTTTTGCTACAGGAATGCTTAAAATACAGTGCAGTCCCATGACCAAACATGGTGTTACCTAATTTTTCTTGAGTTCATAAATCAATGTCAAGTCGCAATGATTGCCTTCAATCTTGTTTGTCCCAAAAAAGAAGGGCATTCAATAATACGTCTCTGCTGCTGTTTCGTTGGACAAGTTTAAAAGTGTTCCAAAGTTTGTGTCAGTTCATTACCGTTGCAACAGGCCTTGGCAGCGCAACAAGCAGACGACAACAGAAAACTGTTGTAAATGCAATTATGGTAGTTGCCCCATGTTGCAGCAAAACTAAAAATCCCTTTTGGCAGCAAACAACAGCTAGGAGCAAATAAACAAGCCAGCCAAACAATCACATGCCAACACTTGCAATAGATTCATTAGCATATTTGGAAATTTGCATTAACACCTTCTGGCCTATGTAATTTCCTTAAAAAAATCAAAAAAAAATTGTACTGGCAATGCCCAAGCGTGACTAGCAAAGCTTTGCTATGGCCATGGCCAATGCTTCCAATGCTCCAAACATTTATTGTCCTTTTCGCATTGTGGATGTGGCAAATGCGACATTGTTGTGGCAGCAACAGCAAATGCAAGAGCAACTTGCCCCCGCCCGGGGTGCAGGCGCTGTCTCTGCCTTGCCAGCTGAATTATTACATCGCGCGAAGATGTTGTGCGCGATTTCGTGAGTGCATCTTATAATGCTATTAATTATTTGCATGTTGCACCTTAGAATGTCAACCCGCCTCGATGCGGGTTTGGTCGTCTTTGCCTCTTGGCCGCAGCGGCAGCAGCAGCTTTTGCTACCATTTGGCTGCCAACGGCGAAGCCATGAAAAATGCGTGAAGCTTTTGGATTTGCACATGCGAAATGTTGGCAAACTCGGCAACAACGGCTACAACAACAACTACAACAGCAACTTGCAACAAACTCATCCGTTTAGGTTTAAATTTATGCTGGCAACACGAAGAAATTGTAACAACATGGCAATATATTGCAAGGAGCTGCAGCAGCCGGCAAAGAAAGCAGAGGCATTCAACAAAGTTGCCGTCTCTATGAGAACGAAGCGCGTTTTGAAAGGGACCGGGACGTGGTGTCAACCTGGTATGGATGCGCTTGATTATTTTTTATTGTCAAGATCTGCGACAGCTGCAGCGGCACTGCCTGGGAGTAAAAGTGTTTGGGCCACATTGGTTAGACACGTTCGTTTCACGCTCTTGCGCCTGCCGGCAAGTTGCCTCTCTCATTCTCGCCCGCTTTCCGGTGCCCGTAACATGTCCCAAGGCGCTCGCTTTTTGCCTGGTAGCTGCATAACATTTGCAAGACTATTTGGCTGCATAGTAAACTTGATGCCGCCTGTGAGTAAGTGGCTCAGCCCAAGGCATCACACACACATGCACACTTTGGCAGAGTGGCCATTCCGAATTTTTGTGCATGCATATACAAGCCATATATAGAAGTACAGTCAAACCTCGATGTACTATAAATATTTTATGATTTTTTATAAGCACTTTATAGTGTACTTTGCGTCGAACATTTTATACACTGTCAGAAAATGGTAGCATAAGTTTAAGTAAAATATTATTTTTTTCGCTACCGTTTTTTTTTAAAGCCTAGTACGGAGATACACGAAATGTCATTTTCCTCCCTTTTTCGGATGTCTGGTCATTTCCAGAGTTCGTTGCGAAATATTTCGCGTATCTCCGTACTAGCCTTTAAATGGCAAAAATAGTACTCATTATCATGATTGAAGTTAGAAGATAAAAAGTGTACTCTCTGCCTATCTCTCTGTCTAAAAACGATTTACCAAACAATTATGAGAATATGATAGGATAATTTTTGTGCGCCTTGCGAGAACGAAACGAACCGTGGTATAAATTGTAACAAGATAAGATTTAACTGTCACTCGCCCTCTTTTTACATGCCAAATGTTCAATCTTTCAGTGTGCCAATCCAGTAGCAAGCGTTCAGTCTGTTGTAATCAAGTCGGCAGATCAATTCGCAATCGGTTGAGCAATAAAATGAGAAAACCGTGGGTAGTGCAAAGAGGGCTTACGGATCTTTTCTCTCCGGCGAAGACGATATCTGAAAGCCTTTGAAAACAATTTCTTTTATTCGCTTTTCGTAATTTCAACTGTTATTCCAATATCCGGAATTTCTTTTTACGCTAGTAGACTTTCTTCTTATAGTTCAGTAAAAATAGACATATTCTTCCATATTAGATATATTTCTTCTCTAGCACATCGTAGTACTGCCTTTAGGGCTACTTCTCTGCATAAGCTAAATTATGAATGCATATATTGACCATGACCATTAGTCATAAGCTAGCAACGAAACTTTCTCCTGTCTGCCTGATGAAAGCTATCTTAACCCATATTAGAATAAGTTCCCGCACAGCATCGATGCTTTCTGGAAAAACTGTTTTTAAACGACCTTCACGAAATGCGGTGAGCGAACAGCGGCCACGATCAAGTTCTTCGAACTTTCGATGTATTCCGTATTCAAATCTTTGAGATGACTTCAATGACGACTTTTTTTGTTAAAGCTCAAACTAAATCCTGAACCAGAAATCATTTGTTTAAGGTTCGGTTCCAAATTCAGAACTTTGCATGAAAACTCCGTATTGTTTGTGAAAAAACTATTTAATAAAACTGTATTTTAAATAAATTGTAATAATAAATAAGAAGAAGAATAAATCAATCATAATACCACATAGAATTCGTAGCATTTATTGGAATTGAAGAATGCTACTCAGTACTGTAGAAGAGTAATGGTTTGCTCGAAACAGAATTTCTTGCAAATCTCAATGGAAATAGGAAGCTGTGAACCATGAAAAAACATTTTAGTTTTACAAATGATATTTTTATGAAAAACATCTATTGCAGCGCGATGGGCCTAAGATGGACTTGTATGCCGACACGAACAACCTGTTTTTACGCTCAGGTGGTGTTACGCTCGTATGATGTTACGCCTTGATTGCATTACGCTTGTCTGTGCTGTGTTTGCAGCGTCCACAGGAGAACAAAATCGTGGCACCTGTGTTTTTTCGTGTGTGGAAAGAAGTTGTTGTTATTTTCGCTCACTAGATGGCGCAACAATATGCCAAGTTGGAGAGATCTTACAGCTAAATGTGTAAAGTTTTTCTAATTGAGGATTGACTGTACACTTGCATTGCATATTACACCTAAATTCATATATGGTCTTATTTATATTGGCTTCGATTTTGCCGATTATTAAACTTATGTTGGAAGTACATGCAACTCAAACTTACAGTTACTTTCGCCACAGTTGCTCAGATGCATTAGCAATCCCATATAACGGCATAAAAAGGAATTACAGCAAAATGGTTAAAAACGGCGTTAAAACAAAGTTTAATATGCATTTAGAAGAGCTAAAAGTTGCCATATTTTAAAGTTTTAGTAAGACTCGGAGGAAACTTTAAGTACAAGTCGTTAGCTAAGAGCGTAAAACATGCATCTTTTAGTTTTTAGTACTTTTTTTGATTCAAACACCATAGTTAGGGAAAAGCCTTTTATGATACTAGGAATCGCTTGGTTACGTATGGTGGTTTTTGGGTACAGAATTCTATAATGGTGTCTAGGAGCTTAAATTTTATAGTTGTTTTGTAAGCGTGAGACATTATAATGATTCGCCATTAGAATTCGTAGCTGTCATAAATGTTAATGTGCAATATTTGGATCTTTGTCTAAAACAATAATTATATGTTTTTCTACGTCTTTCTTATCGTGTATCTTAATCAGTTGTGTAGAGAGAAAACGGGATTGAGCTTAAAACTATACGGGACCTCCTCCATCTACTTAGGTTACCACTCTGTGTATTTCATTGGTACTGCCAATGTCAAAGTATATATTGGGCGCACTCTTGAAAACTTCTGAAACTAACCTGTCAAAGTATATATTGAGGGCACTCTTATCGTGAATCCTGATCTCAACTTGCTTTGCATTGAATTCAACATCAACATCAAAGCCAAATTTACATTGTTCAAAGTTCATGCTCAGCATCTGATGGGTTCAAAATTCTCTACTAAGAGTTGCTAAAAATCATTGGTGGTCTATAGTATATCGGCTACCAGGGATTCCGTTGAGCCGACAAAGTTCGTCCTTATGTTTCAACAAACTTGAATGAAGGAGCATTGCCTGATTACACTGGACAAGAAAAAGGTTTTGACTGAAACTTTTCCGGTAAATTCGTCGTGGATTTGCCTAGGCACAACCCTGTCAAAGTCCTGGGAGGACTTCACAATTAGCTCACTGCCCTTATAACGGCTGATGATTATAGCAGCTAATCATGGGGCAATACTTGGAGGTTGGGCAGCAACATGTTTAAGTTAGAGACAGGCCTCCTTACCTCACGTTTTAGTTGCGTTTTTTTATGTGGAAAAATTCAGCGTATTTAGGTCTAAAACAGTAAAAAACTACAGCAATTTTCTAATTTGTTTGCAACTTCGCCCACATTTGAAAAACTTCATATTAAATATGTTTTGACATTAATATTTTCAGTCAGCCAGCCGTCCAAGTGACATTGACTTTCAAATCTCTGGCCAAGATCAAGCTAAGCCGCCGCCAAGTAAGTCAAGTAAAAGTAAAGCCATTAAATCCACAGCTGCATGGCAAAAATCCACAGCTAGGTGAGCTCGGAACTTCACTCATCCATGACATATCCAGGCAATCAATCAGCACAGACAGCTGCTTTCAGCCGGGACTAGACCACTCTGTGAGGCCGACAGTAGTGCCTAGCTCTGCGGCTGAATGCCACCCAAACCGTCGGCGGCAAACGTCTCTGTGCCACGTTCTTGTGCCCTATTTATGAGCCAAGAGCGAAATAAGGTTAAGAGTGACACCCAGGAGACCTACATATGCAAAAAATCTCATTTGCATTCGCATTTGCGCCTAACGACCCGAATGCATGCCATTGCCATTCACTTCGCGACTTGGTCGCGCCACACAAAAATTGAGAAGAAAAAAAAAAAAGTGTTAAAGGTTCGCGCCGCTGGGCGAGGCTGTTGCCCAGCCAAATGGAGGCAAGTCATTCAGTCAGTCAGTCAGTCAGTGAGTTGCCAGTTGCATTTCACATGGATTTATGCAGTCATTCGCGCCGCACTTCCATTTCATTTGCTGACTGCGGTTATCAAAACTGCAACACGCGGCCATCTCAGTGCCTGCGCCTGAGTCCATGCCACCAATGTTGCCAGTCATTAAAATATATGACACCCACAGATACCGAAGCATGCCCAGCTTCAAATCCAGAGCTCGCTCTGCTTATTAGACACACTTGCTGGATGTGTGAGACTCTCCTTCTCGCTCTGTGCCGCGCTGCTTGTCTCTTTCAGACAATCTTCGTGTGCGGTCCAATTAATTTTTGGATAGAGCAATCAACAAGATTTTGGGTCTGTTGTTGCTGTCTTTATGACTGTTGTTCAACATGTTGCAGGTCAATTTGTTGTCGTCGTCGTCCTCCAAAGAGCGAACCCAAAAAGTATCTTGTCTGTGACGTCAGCCATGTGTGTGGTCCGTTTAGAATTACGCTTCGGTACGTTATAGCTGCAGTTCTGTAGAGTATGTATATCCATGTGGGTGTAGTTGTGTGTGTGTGTTCCTCACTCTCATAACTGCTAATTAGCTGGCGCGTGTTAAAAAGAAAAACATTGAAAAGCGCAGCGCCTTATAGCCAGTTTTTCCTTTTTGGGCGCTTTGGCATTGCCCTTATTTGCCGCTTACAGTTTGCATTGCATTTTCTAATGACTCTTTGTTTGTTTTTTTTTTTTCTTTGGTAGTGGGAGGCGGGTTACAAACCGTTTGTTCACTTTGGTTTTTGGCACGTTCGCATTCTTGTCTTAATTAATTTGATGCCAAAGTGCAGCGTCTGGGTTCCTGGAACGTGTTGCCCGACATTGTTCGTGTGGCTGCTCTTTGTCGCTTTTAACCCAAATTTAATGCAAAGTTCCGCAAAGACAGTCGACTAATTAGCAAAGTGTGCCTAACTAGTTGGTTAGTAACGCAGTTGCTATGCAAATTGGCTAAGATGCTTTTCATAGGCAGCTGCTAGTTAATATGGTTGATGTGGAATCCTTGTGGTAAGAAACTAACTATGTTGCGTGCGCGGTCTTAAATTAAATTATGAATTAAAAATCTGTAAGTTGAAAAGAATTGACGGCATACAAAGCGAGTTCCTGAAAGCAGATCCCTACACAACGGCTTGTATCCTGGAATCACTCATACAGGCTGTATGGCAAGATATTGTTAAGATACCAAACAAAGGGCACCCCATGTGGTGAGCGGCTTAGAGAATACCACCTCAGCAAGTCAAAGCTTGTCGTATGAGGCGACTAACAATGCCACTGGGTTCTTTCGAGACCAGTAGAGCTACCTTAGGGTTGTTCGTAGGGTTTGGGACCCATCACATAAAACCACAATTCCAATGAAAGAATGTATTTACATCAGGCCATAACCCGCTAACACGGGTTGTTATGGCCAGTTAAGAAGAAACAAAGGGAACCTTAAGAAGTGCAATAACTGGCATGGTATTATCGTATTGGGAACTATCTTTATCGAACGGACAAAGATCAGAATTGAAAATACACTCAAGAGGCATTGGGCGTGCTTTCGTAGTTTTCGTTTTTGTGTCGATCACTTCAACACCCTGCGTATAGTTCCCGAACAGTTAGATAGGACCGTATATTGATGCTTTTATTTGATGCTTCGTCAGGATGCTTCGTTCTGTATTTCGAAATGCTACAGGTAGTGAGACAAGAGGACATTCTGTCTCCGATCCTCTTTTTACTAGCAATAGAAGATGTACTAACTGGCACAGTACATCTGAGTGGCATGGAATCCAATAAAGACTGTATGAGAATCTAAGACGCAGGAATTATGACGACTTTAAGGATGTAATTTTCAGCCGAGAGAGAGTATAGTCTGCCCAGGGCATCTTTCAGAAATAGTTATAAGATACTGGAACACTGAAACAGGGCTACACACACACACTTCTCGTTATAAAATATCACTTTATTTGTAAAATTAATCATTTACACTACCCTCCATAACCGCACAGATTGTCTGACAGACGTATTGTGGCCCTAGGCCGGCGTACCCCTGATACCTTGTGGCTTCGTCGGGTCCTCGTGGCGTGCTGGGGTGGGCGTCCTCGTGGCGTAGCTGACGGTCGTTGCTACTGTTGATCCTTTTCTTGTAGGTGGTTGCGGCTCGTGTTTAGGACTTAGCGGCGAAGACGGATTCTCAAGTTTGCACTAATCTCTCCGATTTAGATGCTCGCACACGTGTGTCCCATTTTCCTGCTCAAGAATCATCCCCCAAATCGCGTTTGGTTTACTGACCAACTATTCTCTATCAACTCTAAGTTTCTCTCAAAGCCTAGCGCTCTCTCCTTCTCTTGCCCTGTGGTTCGCTCATTTGCGTGCGTGAGCACGAGCGAGGCCAAACTCCTGTTGAAGGAAGGTTGTGCTGCGCATTGCCTTGTCTTATTTGGGTGAACATTTGTATGTATTCCTTGATTTGCACCTCTCTCTCGCTCTCTTAGGCTCTCAAAATAATTTGGCACTCGCGTCGCCAGCATGCGCGTTCCTTGTATTATTATTCCATGGCGCAGCCTGAGTAGCTGCTGCTGCTGTTTGGCGTATGTGGTTGCGAGTAGGTGCAACTGATGCTGTGGTCGAGCACAGCCGATGCATTGAAGATCGAGTGAAGATCAAGTACAAGGGATAGGTGTTGGATAAAGTTAAGTTTAATGGCTAAAATGCTCTACGCTATACAATTAATTACCAGCTGCCCCTACGCTACGCTCATATTACTAACTTAATTCGAGGATATTATAATATGTTTATGTATATACATTGTGAAGGTATGTGCAACACACGACGATATTTGTTTTATGGCAAGTAGCAACAACGGAATGTTGTTCTGTCAATCCCTGCAAGTGAATGAAGAGATGGCTGGCTTTAGAATCAATTGCAACAAGACCAATGTAATGCACACTGGCTGCTCTGCACAACAGCGGACTATTCTAAGACAGACGATCTTTGACGAGGTCAAGAAGTTTTGTAACGTCCGATGCAGGAACGAATCTGGATGTTAATAGCAGAATAAGTAAAGACCGCAGCGTCCTTAGTATATTGTTTACAGTATGGATTTTCAGTCAACTATCCCTAAGCACCAAGTTTAAAGCACATCGTATGTCAAGTCCGTAATGGCTTTCAAACTTGGAAAACCTCTACCGCCAGTTCGAGCAAAATGCAAGCATACCTAAAACGCTGCCTGCGAGACATTGACAATACATAAGATCCAATGGCCACAAACTATATTTAAACAAGAATTGTGGCATATAACGGATCAAAGACTAAGAATCCTTTTTATATTTGATTCTATGTCTAGATATAGATATGCGTTTATTGGGACTTAACATTTTCACGGTCGTCCCCCTCTATATCAGCCCCTTTATGCTCAAAACTAATTCACAAAACTGAAATTGAGCTTTCATAGCTTTTCAACCTCAAACAGCTTCAGTCAAAATAAGATGTATAGCTATTATAGCTAACATAGTGAGTTACAGCAAAAAGTAAGGGTCTCGCGTTTTCGTCACAGATACAAGGCTACCGCCAACAGTGATATTATAAGCGGATATCTAACTTCTCGGAAAACCAGCAAAATCACATGGAGACAAGCTTAAGCTCACCTGCATTTGGCGTGATGCACCAATATATCGGCAGCATCACAAATTATCGTTATCGCCCGCAGTTGATGAAGTTTGAAATCATTACGACAAGAAGAAGAACTTGATTAAGTGATTCTTCAGCATTTTGTAGAAGCAGTAAAAAGAAACCCATTTGGTCACATAGAGCTGGCTTGCTGCTAGCCTAAAAAGCAGAGAAGGTACATAAATCGATTATGTATTACATGAAGCAAGTGCGAGCACTTTTTGAACCACTCCCAGTCGCTTTGGCGCTCCCTATTAAGGCTCCGGCTTTGCAACAATGTCCTGCAGCTAACCATTGATATTCCCAGAGCCAATCAGTGAAATCTCTTCGGGATCCCATATGTGCTAAGCACTAACTAAACCCAACTTGACTCATAGGCCAAATGCTAAGACTGCCCGGAGGTCTTTATGAATAGAATGCCGTTCGGAGCCTCCCGTGCCGTACAAACAAATTTGAAATATGTGCAAACAGGAAAAAATTAATTCTACAGCATGCTAACTTGGCCCACGGCATGATGTACGCATGTGCATGAACACGTGTAAGCGAGCAGTGACAAAGAGAGGAAGGGAGACTGTGCATCTTCCATAGTGCTGCGGAATGGTCAAATGTAAATAGAATGCCCTTTTGTCAGGCAAGTGCGCCAAATGCATCACAACAGACATTCTGAACACTGCGGGCAATGGGAGCTAGTTCTATTGTTGCAACGCGTTGCGTTGCGTCGCGTCGCGTCGCATGTAAAAACGCCCCCTTGTGGCGGTCAGCGGTAACGCCCCCCAAGCGGGCAGTGTGTGTGCTTTGTATGTATGCTGCTGGCCACACGCCCACCCAGCCAACGTTGATGCAGTTGCTCCGTCGTTGCAGTTGCAGTTGCAGTCGTCGCATCGTGCACTCAGCACGTAAATTATGATCAGCCAACGGCGTTGAATATTAATTGCGCCGGCCAAAACGAACAAAGCCAGAAGCGGCAGAGGCAACAGCAGCGCAGCAGCAGCGCAGCAGCAGCACATTCCTGCTAGATGCGAGCACATATAGAGGCGTACGCTGCCATCTTTGGCTTGGGCTTTGACTTAGGCCGGTGGTTGTTGTTTTTTTTTTTGTTGTTGCACCTTGGGTGTACTCATGTGTGCGCGCATCTGTAACGGTGTCTTTGATAAGCGTCGATAATTATTGAGCAGCCGCAGCAGCAGCGCAGTTGTTTGTTGTTGTTGTTTGCCAACACAACTTTGTTGTGCCTGGATCTGCTCTTCTTCTTAGCTGCAGCACAGTTAGAGTTTAATTAATTTCCAGGAAGTTTTTGATCAAGTCAACTTTGTCTGGCCATAAAGCTCGTTCGGCTGGAATGTCGTTGTCCCAACATTCATTCGGGATGCGTCTGCCGTCTAGGCTTTCGGTTTCGCCATTGTTGTTGTTGTCGTCGCTTATGCCGCGGTCATCACTCAGCCAACGCTGCCGCAACCTGTATGTCAATGTCAACAGCGTTGCAGCCCATGGTCGGCGACCCCCGTCGCTCATTTCTGTCTTGCTGTTTGATGAATTGTCGCCTGCCACCGTTTTGCCTTTCCACACATACAAAGAATCAACAATTCACAATCAACGCGGTGTATGTCCAGGGCTATATGTTTGCTCCTTTGTTGCGCCAAGGTGTGGTCCAAGCTATAATGGTCTGGTCTGGCCTGGCCTGGCCTGGCCTGGCGGTTAAAGCCCTTTTGGGCAAACAAATATTGTGCGACTATGCGGCTGCATGTGTCCACAAAGACCTGGCTGTTGGAGTCTTCTAATGTGAAATATTTGCAGATGGACGCGAATTGTGCAATATTTGGCCAGGCGAGAGGTCGCTGCTGCACTATGGGCGAAATTACAGAAATTGTAAGCCAGATCGAAAGACATCAAAGCGAGCTGCGATTTCAGAACCCCTTTTTGGCTGAAAACTCGTCATAAAATTAACATTTCGTCGAGGTTTTTAATATAATATTATAGTTGTTTTTTCCTTTAGTGCAAAACTAGAGCGGCCGACTAGGCTGTAATTTACAGAAGTTATCTACCTCAAATTACTGTTGTAACTATAATTTTTACTTAACTGAAGTTTACTTGTCATTCTTACTATGTACAGTGTAGATTTACAGTGGACACATTTGCATTCTATCGAGAGAATTGGGGAGTAGTGTTTGATACCCTAGAGAGATAAGTTGACTGATACAGAGAACGGAACAAGAAAAGGGGAAGTGAAAGGGTGAAGTGGGAAACGAACTCAAGCATACTTTTTTGGGATTTTGAGATTTAACTACTAAGTCACTAGAAAACACCATAAGTTTGCACAGTATACAAGCAACAATAAAATACATGCCATAAATCCTACTGTAAAGTTAATTTTGGTTGTTGTGAAACGCTGTACTTTTTGTGTGTACGCACATAGTGATGACTTTTGACTGGTGCGTTCGATCCGATCTATATAAGACTATCTATTTAGGTTCCGAAGATAAAGGAGCTTAAAGAAAACTTCCCACTTGCTCAAGCGGCGGCCGAAGAAAACGTAAAGTTTTAATAAAGGCGGATGTGGAATCTAGGTAGGTATACGTTTATATACTTTTGTGAAATGTTCCTAAGACGTCGGCTTAGACTACACAACTTGCTATAATGTGGCCCATCTTTTAATCTAATATACAAAGAAATCATTTTCTGGAACTTTGAAAACTTGTTGATGGGATCTTTTATTTGACTTAAAACTGAATATTTTGCTTTTGTCTATCAGTGACGGGAATTTCACAAAGAAGTTATTGATGTCGAGAGGTAGCATTAGTCTGGACGTCTAGCCACTAACAACGATGTTTATTGTCAGATACTGAGACACTATCTGGTATGTACCGGCTTAGAAATGCAATCAGTATCTTACTAAATGTACAAAAACACAACAATTATAGTTCAATTTACTCTGTTTGGTTTGAAAATTTGACTTATATTCTTTATGATTTCCATACAAGCAGTACACACGCTTTCGTCACCAGATTTTTACCAACAGAAGTTTGTTTTTGTTTTTTTCTCTTAAATTTGTTGCACTATAACAATTCAAACTTCATAATTAAATTAAAAACCGACAACTCGATCCTTTAGCCCACTGTGCGCTGCAATGAGCGAGCAAGTTGGTGAGTTAGTAAGCTAGCGAATAAGCGAGTGAATGAAGTTAAGTGAGCGAAAACAAACAGCAGCAGCAACAACAACAACTTTATACAAATTGTGTTTTAAAATCGTTGCAGACACTGGAAAAAAACTTGACCAGCTTTGTATTTATGTAAGTACAACTGCAACAAGAACTGCAAAGCGAACTGGCTTTGCCAGGAATTTTGTCCTGCGGCCATTTAGCGAGCGAAAAATAAGGTATGCACGAACTGTAACCTGAAAATGTCTGTGTGCTTATCGTGGCCGACAAAGCGGGGCAAATCTTTTATACACTGAAATCACAAGGCTATCAAGAACCGCACCAATTACAATAACAAGAACAGCAGCAGTCGAGCACAGTTGGTGGTAAAAATACACATTGTTAATGAAAAAAGAGAAAAAAATTGAAGAAAAAACAAGTGGCAAAGCGTAAATGCGCTAACTTATTTCTCAGATAACTAGTTTAAACATATAGACATATGTATATTTTAGTCAGAAGAAGAAGATATTTTGGTCACGCTCAATAAGGTAATATTTTCAAGCATAAGAGCACCTCAACATAAACATTGCCTCTCATCTACAAATGTACATTAATTAGCGTTAATGTGATATATAACGTAGCCTAGAAAATCATTCAAGAATACCTTACGTATCTCATTACATAACAATTTGTGGCATACGAAATTGCAAAAATAAATGGCCAGCGTTAGTTAGCGTTATATTAGGCAATTTCTGAAGTAACATTTTGTGTTAATCTTAACAAACTTATGACATAACAAAAAACGCATTACGTGCTTATAAAAGGAATACTATTACAGTCAACAATGAACATCTATATATAAATACGCTAAGCCAAATTCGATGTGGTACCGATTGCTTCTCAATAACGAAGTGTTTTCCGGTGAAATCCATACCATTCGAAAGATAAAATAATTGCGGTTTGCCGAATATACATTTCATGTGGATGCGTTTCGTTTTAGACTGGTAAAAATTGATTTGAAGGAATAAATGTATGTATACGTGAGATAAAAAACAGCGCAAACTACATGGTACACGTAAACGTTGTTATTTTGTGTTTTCTTCCCTCCTTTTCGTAATGAGCTGTTATGAGAGCATGTATCTCATCCTCAATGCGAGACGAATTATAAGTTATAACGATCAGCAATAGATATATCCAGCCCGGATTTACCGAACAGGCAATTTAGGCAAGTACCTAGGGCGGAAATTTTCAAAATTTATTTTGTTCGAAAAAACTGGAACTTTTAAACTTGAATTCTAATTGACTGTAATGTCAATATTTAACTACTCGGTCTGTAGATTTTTCGCCCATTGTGGTGGTACGCGTAACATAATGAGTGAAAAACGCCGGATTGGGAAAATAACCGAATTACACAATCATAGAGTTAACACACCAAATATCTCGATTTCTCCCGTACATCAGTGATATGGCGTTTGATAAGTTAGGTGTAGAGGGTGGCAATTTTTGAAACTGCTTATGACGTCACTTTTTCTGAATGCCAAGCTTACCACATCGTCTTACAATTCGTCGTAGCTCAATAACACCCAGAAATTTAACCTGTAGTCGCTTTTAAGGGAAGTGCAACCCAATAGCTATGCATTAGAGTTTCAGAAACACCTTGAAAGTTGCTTTTTTTTCAGTGATTTCAAGTTGCACTTTTTGAGACTTTCCGAGATTTCTTACAGTTGAAGTACGAAATCTTTTGTAGTTTTTTTTTCAGATTTTATAACAAGTTTAAGCTAATAAGCGATTTTAAAAGTGATGCAAAAGTAAGATGAAGCATTTAAAAAAGGAAAAATTCCGAAACTCAACGATTAATTCTTAAAAGGAATTGGAAGCAAACTGAGTGAAAAGAATGAAACTAGAAGTTTGCTCATTAGGGCTAAAAATCTTAAAAATCGACGTGATCCAATTAATGAAAAAAGAAATTTTTGTTGTTATGTAAAGTGGAAAGCTTGACAATATATATGCCCTCGGACTATAGTGTATACAAAATATAAAAAGCCCGGAAGCTCTAAAAAAAAATGAAATCACTTTTTTAGTGGTCATATCGTTTCAAGGCAGTTGAGTTATTTTACTTAATATCTCATATATATTGCTCGATTTACACTACTCTCGAAAAGTTGAACTCACGCTATTATCTGTACACAGTTGTCAGCAGACTTTTTGGCAGCACTGTATATGCATACGTGTAATTAGACACGATTTTAAGAGCTATTACCACCTGGTAGCTGCCTAGCCCCCAAAGAACACAACTTGAATTATGAAAAACTGTTGCGATTCGATATCGAAACCGCCGCTAGCGAAACTTAACGAATTCAAAGCTCGTATTTCGGAAGCAAATAATAACGCAAATAATAAATAATTTGTGCTCATAAAAGACAATAAGCGGTTCAAGTTGCAGTCGAGCGCATGTGCAACCGGTGATTTATTTTCCAAGATAATACCAAACTAATTTGGTAGCATTTAGTACCAAAGTTATCGCTTAACACTTTTGGTCGCACGACGAATTCGCTCAGCGCCGCAGGAGTTAAAGCTAAAAAATGGCATTGAAACCGGCATAAATTTATCAGGCATGGTAAATGCATAAGTTACGCCCAATTCAAATCACTCAAGTTGTCAAAACCCAGAATATGACTAACATGAACTAACGGCACTATTTGCTGGCTGATGCGAATGCAATGAGCCATTGTAGCAACATCACTCATACGCCACATGGGCACATTAGTCATGGCAAAGCACTTGAAATACGAAAATATTTTAATATTTGGAAATTCCATTACATGCAAACAGATTTGCGAAAAGTCATAAACAGTTTAAAGCAGACTCATATCGGCGATTTGCTCAAGATCTTTTACATGCCATATATCACTCATACGCCGCATAGGCTGCATATAGCTATATAGCAGCTTAAAGTTGGTTTCTTTTCACAATTTATGGCTAACATGTTGACAAAAATCTGCTTTAGCTATGGCCTATGGGCCTGGCTCCAAGTGAGTGATCCCTAGTCGCACATTTGTTGCCAGCGCTGTAACGCGGAACCCAGCCCGTTGTCCATGCCAGCCGGTCGGTATCGTTGCTATTAGATCTTCTTGTCGTTGTCGTTGTCATCGTCATGCGTCGATCTTCGGCTGTCTGCCTGGTATGAATGAATTATTGCAACAATTTTGCATTAACTTGATGTTCATCGTTTGCTTTTTGGCATTGGATCTTTATAGTTGTTCTGAGCAAAGGCGAATTCATGAATGTTTCTCTGGGCAATTGGCCATAACCATGAAACAAGCCTTGCAAATGAAATGTAGCGCTGTGCTAGGCCTGGGAATGCCTCGATTAAATGCCAAAACACATGTATCTGTTTCGGAAAATCTAAATTTTCACGACATTGGTGTTAAGTGCCAATACTTTTTACTTGCCAACAGCAACTGAAAGCTCTATTTAAAGCCGCTAACAACACTGTGCTACAGGAAATTGTATGTTGAAACCGACAACTACAAAACAAACACAGGCGAACACATGTGCAGAATAAATCTATCTTTTAGATTTATGACGCACCAGAGAAACGTTAATAAGCAAATAAGCGAGAGAAAGAATGGTGAAAAATATGCGGCCGGCAAGCAGACATTACGTACGGAACAGTCCGACAGCTAAATGGTAATGGTAATAAAACTCTTTTTTATGCGCATTTATGGACGGTTTTTATGTGTTCTGTTCTCCGCCAGGAATAGCGCTGCAGCAGCAGCAGCATCCTCCAGCTATGAGTTATGAAATATTTGGCAAGCTGAGGAATTCTACACTGGCCGCTTGCTGTGGCCAAAACCGAAATGCCGAAAGGCCTAAAGCGCATTAATCAAAACAAAAATCGGCAAAAGGACACAAAGTTAAACCTAGAGCAGAACGGCTCATAAGCGATTCGGATTCGGATTGGCAACGTGTGAACAGCAGAAAATATGCAGCTCCGGCCATTAAATTAAGTTATTAAAAGTGCGACAGGTGCAACAAGATTTGCAGCAAGTGGCAGGGCGCTCAATAAAATAAAATATTGTTCAAACAGCAATCAGTGCGGTTGACTATAAAGGAGTCACAGTCGGAGTCCGCCATACGGCGTCCGGAGTCTGAGCTTCACTGGAAATGTTAAAAGAAATGGAGGTCAATTGAAAACTTTTGCTGTTTATTTTGCCAACTAAAAATCAACATGTGAGCACAAATGTTTTTAAATTGTTCGCTATGTAAAACAAAAGCGTGGCAATTTCTACAGCCGGCAACAACAACCGGAGTAACAATAACAACAACAGCAACAACGAGTGTGGCAACAGTTGCCAACAAACAACCAAAAGGCAACTGCAACTGCAGCATACAACATGGAATTATTTTGCTGCCATTTATCGTACACTAGGCAAAAAAGTATGTTGAAATCAGTGTAGTTCAATGGCAGGAGAGCAAACTCTAAAACAGGGCTCGGCAATAATAGTGTCTCATGATCCTCTCGGGATAGATCATAGTTCCATGCCTCTTCCGAATTAGTTTATTCTTCTTCATCTTCTTCATCGTCTCCATCTTCTTTATCTTCTCACATCTCCTTCATCTCCTTCATCTGCTTCATCTTCTTCATCTTCTTCATCTTCTTCATCTTCTTCATCTTCTTCATCTTCTTCATCTTCTTCATCTTCTTCATCTTCTTCATCTTCTTCATCTTCTTCATCTTCTTCATCTTCTTCATCTTCTTCATCTTCTTCATCTTCTTCATCTTCTTCATCTTCTTCATCTTCTTCATCTTCTTCATCTTCTTCATCTTCTTCATCTTCTTCATCTTCTTCATCTTCTTCATCTTCTTCATCTTCTTCATCTTCTTCATCTTCTTCATCTTCTTCATCTTCTTCATCTTCTTCATCTTCTTCATCTTCTTCATCTTCTTCATCTTCTTCATCTTCTTCATCTTCTTCATCTTCTTCATCTTCTTCATCTTCTTCATCTTCTTCATCTTCTTCATCTTCTTCATCTTCTTCATCTTCTTCATCTTCTTCATCTTCTTCATCTTCTTCATCTTCTTCATCTTCTTCATCTTCTTCATCTTCTTCATCTTCTTCATCTTCTCCATCTTCTCCATCTTCTTCATTTCCCCATCTCCTTCATCTGCTTCATATTCTTCATCTTCTTCATTTCCTTCATCTGCTTCATCTCCTTCAACTTTTCCGTCTTCTTTTTTTTTTTTCTCCGATCCCAACTCGATTTACGTATCACTCCGCACCTTCTCGCTTCGCTCACAGCTCCAAAATATTACGCTTTGAGATTTTATTTCATTTTATCTTTTTCTCCACCAAAACAAGACTTTTGCCTAATTTTTCTTCCAACATCCCTCATTCCAAGAGCTATAAAGTATTTTATATATCGATTTACGTTGCACTAAGCTGTTTGTCGTATTTTGGATTCATTTTTATGTATACGAAGTAAGGGCTAAGCTTTCCGCTTGCTTAGAACGATAACTCCCTACTTATAAAAGGCCTTTACCTCTTCGCCTATTTGTCATCCACTACCCTTCGACTTTCATTTCTTCTTCTCCGTCCTTTCCCTTCTCTTACGAATTTTTTTTCCTAAAACGACAAAGCGAACCCTACAAAAAACGAATCATCTAAATCAGTCAAGCCGTTCTCAGGATCCGGTTAATTGATTGAATTAAATTTTCAATCAAAAAAATTGGAGCATTTACAATTCGTATAATGTATAATGGAATAATCTCTGATGAACACATAAAGAGCAAACGCGCAGTCAATCTCCTGGCAGCAATATTATCTGATTCGCTAATGCACTGAAAATAATTGAACGTGATAAAAAAACTCACCGGATTCATACAAATTTTCAGAACGTGAGCTGAAGACAATACAATAGTTAATGTCTTCGAATTTTCAGATTTTTCAGAAGAACTTTCACTAATTAGAACTTTAGCCGCCATTGCTTTAATGACTAAAGGAATGTAAGAAAAATGGCTTTTTCTGAAGTTTCAAATTTTTGGTTTTCAGTTTTCAGTTTCCTCGCCGTAAAAAGTTTCCTGAGAAAGAAAAAGGTGAAATCGAACAGTCAGGGTTGCGTGGTGAAGATATGTTTCTTGTAGGTTAAAGCTGTTTGTCATATTATCGGATCTATTACGGTTGAAACAACTCTTCTGTTGCGGCTCTGCTGTATGTTAAAGAAGTCTTAAGACCCTTGACAGCCAATTTTAGAGTCATATCAGTCTCCGACGGATTGCAGTTTTTAGAAGGTCCAACCAAAGCTGCCTGTAAGCCATCAAATAGAGACAAGAAAACCTGTTAAAATCTGTAGCGATAAATGATAAAGCATTAAGTCTATAAGACTGTAAAATTTTGTTCAGTGTACGTGTATGCGGGTATGAGTGTGAAAATTCAACAGCAAAACAATTACAGTTGCCCCAATTACGGGTCAAGAGAGGCGTAGAGTGGGTGGCTAGTTGCCAGTTCACTCTGTCTAACAGTCTGTCTGTCAGTCAGTTGGTCCTTTAGTCAGTTTGTTCAGGCGTCGATTCGGCGGGTTGGTTGGTCTGGCTTTGCCTTGTAGGATATGTCGAATATTTTCCGACAAGCGTTGAGAAAACGCGATAAAATTTTTACATACAACGCAAATTTTCATAGCACAGCGTGTCGAGCTTGCTACACACACATGTACATACACACACACATGAACTCACACATATGTAGTATATGGAAAAGACCAGATAAACCTTGTGAAAATGGACTTATATGCTGCTTTTCATTCAAGTTTTTATCAACAACCGCAGCTGTTCAGAGTGCTGCTGGCTGCTCATTCCACTCTCACACTCTCCTTGTACCCTAATGGGCTCAGTCAGTGTGCGCAACATGCATTATGCTTATGACCCTTAGGGTTGCCAGGGATAAGATACATGAGTTTATGTTCATTTTAGAGCAACTACCATATAAGGTCAAGATAATTGCTGCTTTGAAGTACTTTAGTAATTCTGCATTTTATAGAAATTCGGTAGCAAAGTTAATCAAGTCTGAGGTACTTTAAGTCTCACAAAATTCTGTAGCGTACAAGTGACAGATACCGTCTCTAAAATGTGTCCAAGAGGTTAAAGCGCAGTTTCGAGGTGATCAGCAGTGAAAGCAGGTTCGCCCGGGTACATCCGTTTGTAGGAACAGCCAGATCTCAGTCATGAAAATTTGGTTGGTTTGCCTATGAACTGCACCTCAAGGTAAGTTTGCATGGATTCCCTTGAACTTATATACATACATAAAACAGGCCTGTTCTGGACTCCCAATCCGACTGTTGGAAATGACTGTAGGAACTGCATAGTGAATCTAATCTTCTTTTGGAACTTTTAGGGACCAACTCACATAGGAAAGAAAACTAAACCAATGCAGTTCTTCTTTCTTCGAAATTTTCAGCGAATTTTAGCTTAATTTCGTTAAAATATTTAATTCATATGAAATTGAATGCAAATGCGCTGCCATATCTGTCATTATAAACGGTGCTGTCAACTTGTTGGTGGCCAATCAATGTAAATAGAAATGCACATAAAATGAGTCAGCCGGGCAAGTGACCCAATGACGTAGTCGCTGGCACATGACCATCATGACCCATTTTTACCATTTGACTGCACAACAATGCCAATAAATTTGCATATAAGGACAGACGCTGTTTCGGAGCGGCGGCGGGTGGGTGTTCCTTGGCTGAAAAGAGCCAAATAAAAGGAAAAAAATCTGCAAATGAAAAAATTTGCCAAAAATGAAAACATGACAAAAAAATTGTAAAATTTATTTAATTCAAAATGTTTGCCGCTTTTGTGAGTTTTGCAAAAGATATTTCTGCATCTTTTTGGAAAATCACAAAAAAAAAACAAACTGCACTTAACATATGCTGCAAAGTAAACCAAAGGGGGGCGCCAGACAAAGAGTGGAATTTACAAAAGACAGCCAGCGAACAGCGAAATTTACAAATAACTTAACAATTTGCTTTTGGCCCTGATGTCGTGCGAACAATTCCCAGATCCAAAGGGGGCAAGGACAGCTGTTGCGCACCCAATGGCAAGTCATCACGACGATGTTACCGGTGAAAGTTAAGCCAATCAATGCAACAATGGTGACAGACGAGAAGTAACAACAACAACAACAGCAACAATTGTTAACAAAGACATGAATTTCAATATGTTCAGATGCGATCCCATCACTGCTCCTTGATCTATACTCAAAATTCACATGATTGTAATGCGCTTTTAAGCCAAAACTTGGTATGGAATATTTAAGTGGTTTTTTTTTTGTTACACTTGAATTATGAGCAGTTTGTAGTGCATACCATGAAATATGGTGGACATAATATGGAAGCAGTTGCTTCAATTTAAAAGTTATTTTTCGTATATTTAAAGTGTAACTGTGTGAGTCAAATCTAATTTAATGTAAATACAGCTTGACTTTGAGTGTAACCTTCACACTTTTCAGGCAAGCTATCTTTTTATATCTTTACGTAAAACTGAGCTAGAGATCACTTACAACGTAACCGGAGTGCCAAATATATTCTTCAATACAACTTTGACTATCTGGCTGGAATATCTTTAAGGACATTGTTAATATATAACGCAAACTTTCACATGAACGACTTTACATTAAAATTTCTATAAAACTTTGGGCAAAAACGTCAGGATATTTTGGCATATTTGTACTTTGAATTTTCATAGCTACTTCGTTGAAAAATTTAAAATTTTTGAATTTGCATAATGCTAGGGGGCTCCAACCCCTGCTCAATCAGCTCGACATCCCCCGTGCCCCTCTCAAATTGGAGCCTATTGCAATTCCATTTTCCCTCCATCCTCTTCTTCTTCCTCCTCCTCTTCCTCTTAATCTTCCACATACTCATTTCAAGAGCTACAAGAAGAAACAACCCGCTTTAAGTTTCACTCCGCCCCCTTCTCGCTTCGCTCACAACCACCATGCCCATCTGTAGGTAGATCATATTCCTCTTCATCTTCGTCTTGCCGTTCCCCTTCCGGTTCCTCCAGCCCTATTATTAGGTGTTGTTTTTTTGAGTTTTACTCATTTTTGTCCACCAAAGTAAGACTTTTTTTTTGATAATTTTTACACCGCACGGGCACATTAACAGTGTGCATAGCTGTGCCAAGTTTCAATTCGATAGCTCTTCATTCTATTACATTCTACGGTTCGTATAGTCTTTTTTCATTAAGATCTATCCGTTTTACTTTGCTTTATTTTCGATCAAACATAAATCTCATAAAGCTAATCGAGATTCTAAGTAAAAACAAATTTTAACACAAAAAAAAAACCCTTTACATGAAATCAAATTAATTCACTTTTTCAAAGTTCTATGGCTTTCATGAAAAATTGCATGGATAGTAAATAAACGAAGGAAAAATATAATCAAGAATTTTAAGAAAACAAAAGGAAAACTAAGGAACAGATAAAACGGATATTCCAAATATGTGCAAAGACTGTTATTCGTGTAGTAAAAAAAGGGAAGCTATTCTAATAATATTTTCAAAACATCATTCTTTATGGAAATGCATTCTTGGTAGTCTTCACGATATTGCGTGTTGGTATCGGGTTAATCCCTCCAGACAAATCATCTGCAGAACGGATGGGTCAATGGTTCCAGTGGAATATCGTATGTTTCTGGGACCCTTGACATGGAAAGTGCTCATAACACAAAAGACCCAACGCAATCCTTGGGACTGAGGCCGGCATTGTCCGTACATATCAATAATCCGGCTCGTAGTATCGTTCAGTTCAGCGTAACTTTTTTGATAATTTTGCGGTGCCAGGCGGACACATATGTGCAATGAGCAATACCTCAAATAATGCCCATTTTGCAGTGTTAAGTATCCAAACATCTTCATATTACAAGAGGCTATGAAGCAGCTTGCAGTAATATGGAAATTCTTACGAACTCATGCAAGGGTGCCCGCTCTTCTCAATGCCTGCTAGCATTGTTGTGTCAAATGTAAAGTTCGGTACAAGGTGGTTTTTGATGACAAGCTATGCTCGACTTTAAGCTTGCCGACGATCTCTCAGTAGTAACAGTTAGGCTGCGCTTAGGACGTTGTAGAATCCTAGCACAACATCGACCGCACTCAGTGAATGTAAAACCAGACCCAAAATGATTACACGTCATAATGGAGCTAGTTTAAACTTGGTTCCTGGACGCCAATCCAGGTCAATGAAATTTCAAACGAACAAAGGCAACAGGGCCTGGCCGAGCATCCCTGTCAACCATACAGACAAAATCTGTAAAGAACGCTGGAAACCCTTCTCTGGTTGTCTTGTAACTAAGCACTAGGTGCACAAAACAAACTTTGAAAGGCCTCCAGATAACTTCCGCGTCTATTATCTACTAGATCTGGTTGAGCTAATCACGGGCCAGCATCTGGCCAATAAAGGTATAATTGATGACCCAACCCGCGCGGTGTATTATGAAGACCACCAACTCGACAGAACACTTTCTGTCTTACTGTCCGGCCATGGAAACGAGTTGACATCTTGGGAAATGCTTCACTTCACTCGAGAGGTGTTTACTCTCCCTTTGCGCGGTCTCCACTTTTTCAGCTTACCCCTTTCACACTCCCAACTTTCTCTATAGGGTTTGCCACAGTTGGCAAAGCTGCCTGAGTGCTAGGGTTAGGTCAACTTGCTTCGTTGAGCCATCTCACCCAACACAACACAAGACTACTTAACGATATCTTTCTGTATATTAAGTGTATTTTGCCCATCTCATATTTCTTTTTGATGAGCCATACTTTAAAATAATTGCAATACTTCCATTGAATACTAAAGCTTAACATCACCCCGACTGCAGCTCAAGTTGGCACTTCAATTACAAGTTGCTCCTGACAGGCGACACTACGTGACGCAACCCACAAATGACGCTTCTGCTTTAATCCCACACCCAGCCAGCCAGGTAACACCTGTTGCAGTGACTCTGGTCTATGGGCAACCCGACCGCTGGCTACTGAACCGTACGACGTCCGTTAATCGTAGCATAACTTGTTGGCGCTGACAACGGGATTTTAGCGTTGATAAAAGGCGACGGACTTAAACGATGCCGTTCAGAGTTATGGGTCTAGCAGTCTCTACGAGCGGCGAGGGGATTCCCATAAAAAAAACAATATTTAATAAAACGACAGTTGCTGTCAGACGCCGTCAAAGATATTTTTCTTTGTACCTGCGCCCAGTTCGATTGTTTGTGGGTTCGCCTGGCGGGCACGACTGGGAATGAGCTGAGGAAGTGGGGCTTACTTGGGGGCCCGCTCGACCCGCCGCCAAACAATGCAAATAGCAAACGGCGATTTGTGATTGGTGATTACTTTGAACACTTTGTTTTTGTTTACTTCTTTTTTGTTGTTTCTGTTGCATTTTGTCATTGTGTCTTGTTGTGTTGTGTATCGGAGTCAATGATTGCAGCTCTGCGTCTTGCATAGAAATTGGCAATAAGAGGTTTCGGTTTTGAAGGTGTGGGTGTGAATATCAATATGGTTTGAATGTCTCTCAGTTCTGATAAATATATGCATCTCTTTGATAAAGGAAGTGTTGTGCATGTGTATTTTTAATTAGGAATGGACTAAAGAAGACTATTCTCTTTTGAGCCTGAGAAGTCTCATCCTAGAGTTTAAAAACAAAAGTTATACTTGAAATTTTGCGCCTTCCGGCTAAAACCGACATGAATGCCTATATGCCGTGACGGTCGCACATCAATGACGCTTAGAGGTTCGTTCAAAACGTTGTTAAAGCCTTGAATCTAATTTGTTGGCTTGCAACTCTGGCTTTAAGCGTCATGCGAACGCATCAGTGAATATAATAGAGTCTCTCTGACACTTAACCCAATTCGCGTCGACAAAATTCGACAAAGTAGGTTAGATCAGCGATAATCATTACGAAGCAACAGGCGTTCCGACTATCTTTGGCATCTACAATTGTTGTGGCAACAACTTGAAATTATCATAACTAAAAATTATAGAAAATGCCAGAGAGCAACATCTGCAATATAGAGAAATATGCAACGGAAATGTATTCAATTGAGTAAAAATGGCAGAAATTTGCAACAAAGCAACGCCAATTGGCAATTGCTGTGTGGCAGCAACATGGCAACAACAATGCCAATGTCAGGGGCAGCGACACAAAACAGCGTCGCAGTCGGAGTCGCCGTTGACGTTGCTGCGTTAGAAATCTGCAATTTATATCGGAATGCTTGCACACACACAGACACAAGAGCATGAGCGAAGCAGGGGGGTTACCATGAGTACACCAAACACAAATACTGGGCGACTCTAACCGGCGGCGATCCTCCGCCGCAGCAGCAGCATCAGAAAAAAGGAGTTGCTGCAAGAACGATAATCACAATTGTTTGCAGCTTGCGTTGCATGCAGCATGCCGCGTCTGCCACACGCTGCCTGCCCCTATTGTGTGGCTAGCTCAGGCTTGAACTGCCACGAAATGCTGGAAAATTGAGCATGGAAATCGGCAGGCAAGCCGCAGAAAGCAAAAGCCTAGAAAAATGAACAAAACGGAAAGCTTCTTTATACACATACAAAGTTGCGCTTTTGCAGCGAAATTTCTGGGTGATGACAGAGTCGCTGAGTCGCTGACTTGTACGTGGACTTGCCACAAAATTGAAGGTGGTGACTATCGCTATCGCTGCTTGCATCATGGCCATCAAACGCCATCGCAGCCAATTTGTTGCCAGTGCATGTGCTTACGCCAAAGTGGAGCAATTATAGCAGACAGAATCGGAGTAATGCCCACAATGCCACCACCCCAACAACAATCAGAACAACATTCCCAACTGGCTGCAATTGCCAACGCTGTAATGTGCAGTCATTTGGGGAAATGCATCACATGACCAGGCACTAGGCACTAGGCACCAAGCAGTGCATTCAAATCGATTTGGTACGCATCTTCCTGCAACATGTTGCGGAAATGCAACAACCGAACAACCAAACAGGCTATCAGCCAAACGACCAAAGACCCAAACTGCAACATGAACGAATTTCAGTAACAGCAAGGAAAATTGATTTGTTGCTGGTTGAGTGTTAATTGCCACTCCACGATCGCGAGGAGTCGTGTGGAGTTGTTGCATGTGAGTGTGTGTGTGTGTGTGTGTGTGTATACCTGCATGGGTATATGTGGCATGGTCTAACTGTAAACGCATTCATCTACTGGTTAGTTGGTCGAATAGTTGGCTTGTTGAATGTGGGGCACTGGAATTAAGTGTGGGCGTTCCTTTCACACACACGCACACATACATATTTAGGATAGTTCATAGGAATATGCAGGGACTTAGTTGACAGCGCGGTGCACCATCTAGAGAATGAGTTAAAGCTCTATATCTGGTTAGTATAAGAATTCTTCAAAAATACTTCATCTTACAACTTGGTTTAATCTCACGGTGCCAAGCACATGTGGCCATTTCATTCGTCAGTCAACGATCCTACAGAAACATGCGACGAACCAACAATTTCTACTTATTTGCTAACAGCTTGGATTAGTTAGAGAGCTACTCTAACCCTCTGCTGTTCTTTGGGTCTCAAGATGTTTTGAAGGAACGCCACTTCATGTAAAAGCACTGGTTGCACCAGCCTGCCAAAAGGGCTTTTGGCAAGAGAGCAAAGGATGTCTGGAACATGGAATTCCCCGAGTGGCCAGAACCAAAAAGTCAGAGCAAGTTGTGCGGGCTTTCTGACTACCCGTGATACGAAATTCACTCCTGGTTAAGTTTGCATATCCGAAGGTACTGTGATCTGTTGAAAGTTAATCAATGGAGGGCACTGCAACATACTAGCAAAGTTTCATACTTTGAACTTGGACATCATTATGCGAGATCAAGTTTGGTAAAAAGATAAGGTCCTCCCCCAGCAGCAGTGACGTGGTGTTTCCATTTTTATTGTTTGTGTTTGTCGCTTCTGCAAGCATTGAGACTGCTTGGTGAAGTGACCATATAAGTCCGGTTAACAAGAGTCAGTCTATAGCACCATCGCCATTCTAGACACCCTTTGCCCTTTTGCCGAAAGAAAGACAGGCTGGTTAGTCAGAGAAGGTGATATGGAGTCGAATTTGTGCATACCCGACCCTTCACCTTAAGGAAGAGCCTAGGCCAGTCGAGCTGCTCTGAGTGCGCTCTCTTTTCTCACAGTTCTTCATAGACGTAGACTCCGATATTACTGCTTTTTTAATTTTTGCTTGGGCAGCACTACGCTGGGTAAGCATACAGATTTATTACCAACCCTTCAAGTTTATTGAGTGTATGTATGACGCAGAGACCTCGGCTCACCTTTGCCTGTGCAAGCGCTAGTAGTAGTAGTGTAGCAGCACCTTGTTACTCTCCACCGAAGCGAGTCCGATTTGAGGTTGCTAGTTTGCTTTCTTCAGAGTAACAGTTGTCAAATCTGGTAGGTTTGAATGGGTTGTAGGCCTGCAAATCAATAGCCCAGACACCAACACGGCTGTATGTTACCACCAATGTGGGTCCTTGTGCAGAATTTCCTTATTAAAGTCCATTGCATGAAAGAAGGACAGCCATGTAACTCTGCGGGAGAAGATATTACCTTCTTTTAACTTCGACTGCTAATTTTTCTGTCCGCTCTCTATGGTAAAAGGGCACACAAAAAGTAAAGTGCAATCTTCTTGCTCTCATAACACATCAGAGCGTAACACCACCTGAGCATCAAGCACAGTTTCACCTCAAGCAGACCATTCTGCAATGCCGAGTCATGCAACTTCCTTTCAAATACAAATCAACAACCCGGTCAAAACACTTCCCATACATGGACTGTGTCCACTGCACTCAATTATAAATTATGTTTTCCAATGCGTTGAAAGCCAAAGAAGCGAAATTCGCAAATTTCTAATGATGAAATATTGCTGCCGCACTGCCTGCAATTGGCAACATGAAAATCCTATCAAATTAACAAGATCGTCGCTTCCGGCTGGCAATTGCACACATGGACACAGCGACAACCCAGGCGGAGTGCAAGTCCCCCCTAGCACTGCCCCCACTCATAGGAGCGGGCAAGCATATTCAATTGACTTTGGCATTAATCTTGTGCGCCAACATTTGAAGGCGCTTGGAGTAACCGTTGGTCGACATTGCTCTCGATGTTGCAGTTGTTGTGGTTACTCGTGGTTCCCACAAGAGCACAGGAGCACAGCGGCACAAACAAAATTTATGCCAAAATGCAGGCAGCCAATGGTGGTGTGGCACATAGATTTGACGTCAAAACTCATGGGTGTACAAATGCATCATTTTGATGGTCATCATCAGTCTCTGCCTATCAAACAATCGACAAAACAAACAACGGTCCGGCAGCGGCAACAACAGCAGCAACAACAATAGCAACCAACAAGCGGAGCGGCAACATGTTGCTAAAGCGGCCAAGACATTGAACGTTGGCGTTGCAACAATTACGTTGCATGTGTGTGTGTGTGTGTGTGTGTGTTTGTTTGTTGCATTATGCGACAGTTACAGTTGTGCATGTGTTAGTGTGTGTGATTGCTGACTGCTACAAATTTCAACGTCATAGAAAAAGGCAGCCAAGACAGCAATCTGCACTTGAAAATCTAACAGCAGCAGCAACAAAAACGCCAACAACAACAACAGCTAGAACAACAAATGCAACATTGGAACATTCAAACAGTTCCAGTCCAAGGAAGTGGGCAACGGTCTTTGCCTGAATACTCCAACCTGTTTCTGCACTTGACCATGTGTGCAACATGTTGCCGAATTGACAATTTCGTTGCGCATGCGCAGCCACTTACCGTTCTTGCTCCTATGGCTGTTGTTGTTGTTATTGTTGTTGTTATTGCTGCTCCTGCTGCAGCGATTGCTCTTGTGTTTCTTGTTGTTGTTGTCAATTGTCAGTTGGCGCAGTTTTCAAGCTGTTGCCTGGTTTATGCAAATTGCACAGCAGCCGCAGATTCAGTTAAGGCAAAAGGCAACTCGCAACTGGCAACGGCAACTGGCAACGGCAACTAGCTCGAGTTCCAGTGGGCGTTTGATTTCAATCGCTTTTCCACTCAAGTAAAAACATTTTCACATACTTATGCACAAGTACACAACGACATAGATGTGTATTCACAATAGATTGGTTACAGTTGCAACTCGTAGAAAGCGAAGTTCACTTTATTCATTGAAATACATTGAAAATTGAAAACTGAAACGCATATCAAGTGAAACGTTGCATTGTAAAGAGAGCACTTGGTTGTTCTTTGTGTGCGTAAAATATCAGCACACGTACAAATGCCGCTTGGCAGCCGCTGCCTTGTTTAAGGAAACGTTATTCTTGGTTTCTCCTGCGAAATGCGCACTTCTTTGTTCATGTAGTTTTGTCATATCACAATTGCTATTGTTGCTTTTGACTACTCACTTTTAGCTCTTATAAGCAGATTTTATCCAATCATCGGTTTTTTCATCTGAAGTACTTTTTCAGTAGTACCCTTGAAAAAATTTACGATTCTTCACAGGAAGGATTCAGAAGGAAAGACCGCAATTCCAATTAAAAGGGTTTTCCTTCATCTTCTTTTACTTTAATTTCTTCTCTTTTACCTTCCTTAGCCATCCTTTAATTTTTCAGCTTCTTCAATTATAACTTCTTCTCTTTTACCTCCTGACCATTGTAAGATCGCTATTTCAATTGATCTGCTCCTTCTTAAACTTCATATTCTCCTTTCTCGTCAAATTGCATTTTGATCCGCCTAAATAAGTCATAGAAGTCTGCAATTCCAATGTATATGCTCCTTCTTCTAAATTAAGACATAGTATAACCGCAATTTGATTCCAAAGGCTTCTTCTTTATGTTCTTCTTCTTCGACTTTTTCTCTTTTATCTTCTGCATGCTGATCTGTCCAAATAAGACGTAGTAAGACCGCAATTACAATTCAACTTCTCTTTTATCTTCTGCTTCATACGTCTGCATGTTAATCCGCCCAAATTAGATATGTTAAGGCTGAAGTTCCAATTTATATGCTCCTTTTTCTTCAATTTCAACTTCTTCGGTTTTATCATCTGCCAAACAAGATGTAGGAACCCCTTACTTTCCCTTCAACTTCTTTTCTTGAATCTTATACTTCATCCGGTGTGTTGCCTACGACCGAATGCTAAATAACTTTCTCTGTATGCATCGGCATACATAGCATAGGTTTCATAGAGGTGCCTTATAATGTATAATTTCGGGCGGGCGAGAGATTTTGCACTTATCGTAGTTCAGCTTGAGTGGAAATTAGCAGACAGAAATCAAAACGATCGTTCTGAATCGCTGACTAGAATAAAGTGTAACAACTTTGGCACTAACGTCAAATCAATAATGAATCTGTTAGTATTGGTCCGAGGTGATTTCCCTGGGTGACTCCAAAAGTTCGATTGATCGAATTAGATAATGCGCAATTATTGTAACCTGTTGAGTTCTTTCTTCCCAGAACTGGTCATCCGGTCTATCAAATAGTTCGGAAATCCAATTATGTCCCATTTGAGCAATAACAGAGTCAGTCTTTGTTAAAACCGTCAACTAGATGAAGAATCTTGAATAATATTAACAGAAAACGCAAATACGGTCGGGTTCATTGATCTTTCTTAATGTATTGGTGATTGTGTTGCTCAAAAAGGGAATGAAACACAATTTCGAAACCCAATTCATCTGTCGAACGTTATTTTCCAGAAGGGAACAGTTCCAGAAAATATGACAAAATTCATCGAATTCGTAGGTAGTACATTGGCATATTCCTCTTCTAAGACACTTTCTGCGAGTTTCTACTGTACTGGCACAACTTCATCTTACTGCTTCAACGCTTTTTATTAACGGTTCGCCATTCCGATATAATGTTTAGTTATATTTTATTTTACTCGTTATTTTTCATTGCTATTCATATGTGGCCTCTTGGTCTGACACTAACACACACACACCTTCCCACAATTTTCCAATCTAAACAAAAAAAATCATCAATTACTTTTTACTACACATATCGCATTCGGTGTTGATCTTTTCCTCAATATCAATTTGTTGGCCAATGTGCAACACGTTGCACATCACAATCAAACCGATCGAAATAATCAAAATGGGTTTTGATGTATGGCATTGCCCATCAACACCAACATTTTGGGCATTGCCACTGCTACTCGACATTCCATGGCATGCGGAGTGACACGGGCAGCGTCGTGGGCGTGGGTCTGCCTACCGCATGTCAGGGTCTCTCAGGTCGGTCTATCGAGTGTTGTTATCGCGCAATTTGATCTTAATGCTCATCGTGTTTATTTATACATATTTCCTACCACAGCGAACAGAAAATAATTAATCCTCAACACTTGTATTCGTTGGATAATATGCTTATCGATTTATCGTCTCGTTGTAAGCTGTCAAGTGGCTAGCATTAACGGCGAATGTGACATTTGAAATTGGGCATGAAAGATTTGGGTATGAATATGAGTACGTGTAGCAACTGCAAGCAGAGGCTTAGGCTTAAGGGGGCATGTTATCGTAGGGTATGACCTCTAAAGGCATATGAGATGCAGTCATCGCAAAGTAAAGAAAGATTTTGTTTTAAGCTGGCTTGGACACATTTTCTTTGAATGGGGAATGTTTCTTTCTTAGAGTGGAACCTACGCTATAAACATTGCTGAACCTTAAGACACTAAGGCGTAATGGTCAGCATTTTGAAGCAGTTAGTGAAGTGAAGGCAAAACTAGTCAATAAGTGATTTTATCTAACTTTAACGGTTTTCACACTTACACCCAAGCGGGTGAAAATGGTGCGATTTTTGTGCCAAAAAAACTAATAACAAGTAGCTTCTGGCCTTGATTCCTATTTCAAATATAACTACATGTTTTATTTTCTGCATATTGATAATAGAGTCATGATCAAAAGTGAAAATGGGAAATGATCACTGTTTAAGGCAGAGGATCAAAAAGAAAGACAGCTACGCGAAAAAACCTACACACAATGTCGAGTACTTACCATAAAAAAAAATACATAAAAAAACAACAACAATAGCATAGCCACAAGAAAAAAGCGTACATATTTCTTTTTCTTTATAACCATCACATTAAGTACTGAAAGTAGAGAGGAAGTGCTACTTCAAAAGATCCGAAATTAATTGTTTAGGGCTCTCCAAACGACTTCACCATTTTTTTTAAATTTTCAAAGTAAAGTTCGAAAGTCTGCAATGAGAGGTTCAACTCTAACGCAACCATATTTTTCATAATTCCTACTGACGATCTTTCCCTAAGATGATCTCTCTAGAGGTTGTGTTTTTCATGGCTTTGTTTATCTCTGCGAACTCTGGGATACATGTGAGCCAAATGGAAATTGTAACCTACTACATTATCAAAGGGTGTAAAAGTGCCCTGAAAGTTCATCGCCGAATCCCATAGGAAGCATTTCTGGAATTAAAATATATAAGAGCTCTTCTTCGAAAAAAAATAGAAAATACCTGACATTGAAAGTGATGATGCCTCCAAATCTGGAGCCACATCTTCAATGGAATTGACAGCACGTGACAAAATCCTTGTCTTATGTTCCATTAAGTAGGACTTCACCAGGTGCTTAAACTTCTGCCAGTCCACCAACCAGGTCATGCCCTTAGATACTATTTAGTTTTAAAATTAGACCAATGTATTCTGGTTAAGCTACACGTTAACACACTTAAGGAAAAACTTGGTTTAAAGTTCGGCAAACAATTCCTTTCTGGTGCGAATCCCATAAAACGCTAACCATTTTGTGTAAATCATACTTATTTCCACAGTTTTTCACAACGCAAAGTAAAATTCGCCACTAAAATCGCTGCCCAATAACGTAACTGCGCAATGTGCTGCTCCTTTTCATCAAGATGCATACGTTCATTGCATTCATACTGGCTTTTATACATAGTAATAAGTAATAAGGAACACTTAGAGTATATTTGCAAAAAAGCTTCAAACACCAGCAAATCCAAACGAGGCTGATGCTGAACCATCGATGTGCAAAATATTCTAGTAGACGGATGATACACAGCCTGGTGAAGGCTGCCATTATGTACGCGGCACCTATATGGGAGAACAGGAGCACTACGAGTATGTAGTGCATTTCGCACGGCCTTTATGGGCCCATTGCCCTGTTTATAAGGCAGGAGAAATGGAGTGTGGGCGTTGCACGTTCAAGTTGATTTCCAATATTAACACGTGGATTTAAAGACGCCACGGCGAAATAAAGGTGGTTCTGGTGGTAAATGAGAGCAAGACGAAGTATAAGCTTTCTTCGAGTAGAGATACACAGAATTACTCTTGTCAATAGGTGTTAGACGAAACTAACCCTCTATAAGACGCTCATCCTTCCCATTTTGCTTTATTGCGCTGATGCATGGGTCTGATGGCCCTCTACGCATTGGCAACGACTACCGCACCCGATGGAACAACGAACTCTATGAGCTCTACGACAACATTGACATAGCTAAGCGAATTAAGATCCAGCGGCTCCGCTGGATAGGTCATGTTGCGCGTATGGATGAAGCGGCTCCTGAGAGAAAGGTTTTCAATGAGAGTGTTGAAGGGGCTGACCACATCTCCGTTGGAACGACCAGGTAGAGAGTACACCGGCTACTTTAGTATCACCAATTGGACCAGGCTCGAACAAAGCTGAGACGCGTTAAGTCAATCCGTAGCCCGGTAACGGGTTGTTGTGGCCAGTTAAGTAAGTTAGTAAGTACTAGCCGCTATTCGTTTTACAACAGCAAAGTGTTGTTCATTGTGCCATCCGTTTTATTACATGACTTTTCTAAAGAATATCTTAGGAGAGCCCCTTTTGTGCGCGCCACTGTTCTGCTCGAGTAATGCATAGTTATGCATTGCAGCTACAACTATGGCACTGAAATGCAGCTCACGTCGAGTCAGTCGTTAAAAATCGAACACGCATTCAAACAATAGAAACACATTGATCCATGGTGCATGCGTCTGCGGTCAAAGCGCATGATATGATTTACGATTGAGCCATGAAGAATGTCACGAATTAATAGGCTTATCTGCGCTCACACCAACACAACACACACACTCTCTGAAATGGACACAAAAGAGTTGGCAGCACCGCGTGCGGTCTAATTATTTTATGACGAACGAGGCATGAACAGGCGGTCTTGAAAGCCCCCCGTTAAGAGACGTTGCAAGAAAATATTTTAATTCACTATTTTCTAATTAAAATTTCAAGCCAAGCCCCCAAACAGCATTACAATCTCTATAAACTTCAAAGGGCCAGTAAATTTCAAATGCATTTTGATTTATAAGAAAAATAATAAATAAACGTGTGACATTTAAGTCTACCGGCCACTCACACCGCAACAGGGGGCAGGCAGCAGACGGTGTGATAACCGAAACCCCAACCAACCGGCTTCCACTTGCATTTGTAGGTTGCAACATGGGTCTAGGCGCTGGTCCCTACGCGTTTCGAAGCCTTACGCAGGTTAGCTGTAAATGCACTGCCGGATTTTTGATTACTGATTTCTGATTTATTTAACAGCAAGTCTCATTTGTGTGTGTGCAAAACAGTTCTTACGAGCCATAAATTTAGTTTAACAGCTTGACAACTGCAGCATCAGGGAAGATTTCGGCTGTAAAACGGTAAAAAGTCAAATATCATCTTTAATTGTACAAGTTTATGGCCTTGTTGGGGCGTCGTATAAGCCATGAAGTCAAGACGCGATGACGGCCTTAGCGGTTTCTTGTGTTTTACATCAACGCCAACAGAGCAACATTATGTCCACCCCTGCCGCCCAAGTTGTGTTGACCAGATCAGAGCTATTAAAAACAAATAAAATCAGAACTTAAGAATTCGGTCTTTTTAATGAGTACTCCATAATGCCGTAAATCAGTAATGCATACGCTCCTCTGGAGTCCAGCTGCCCTCATCCGCTGAGACAAGTTGCGGCGTTCCATTTGCTTTGTTTGCAAGCCAATAAAAATTCTTGTAATAGCCCATTTCAAATTATATAATTTTCGGGCATTCATGTGTGTGTATAAAAACCAAAGATGCGGTTGAGCGAATTGATATTAAAATTAATTTTAGTGTTTAACATTAAGAAATGAACTGGAAAATCGATAACAGAACACAAATTGATACTCATTTGTGATGCCATTGTCTTGTTGATTCATAGCGCCAAGGGCACTGCTCGGCATGCTTCAAAAATTTTAGGGCTTGGCCCAAGAGAGGTATGACACATCATTTGATCAACTGTCTGATAAGAAAATTATGTTTTAGATCTAAGAAATTCTTAAGTTGAACTGCTTTTATCTTTTTCCAAATGTTTTTAGATCTAATTTATTATTGAGATTATGATAATTGGTAATAAGCAAAAGAAATAAAAGGTAGACAAGAGCTTTCGCATAATAAGCACACTTCCAGGTGCCTCAGCTGCGCAAAGGTGAGTGAGCCCTCTACCTGGCTCTTCTGAGGGAGACACAAACTTCTCATTCGTTGCACTCCTTCAACAGCCGCATTGACGATCTTTCTCGCAGTAGCTTCTTAATCCATACTCACCACATGTCCAAGCGGCGCCACTGAATGTTATTTCGCTTGACTATGCGAATGTCGTCGTAAAGCTCATAAAGTAAGTAATATGAGTTTTGATGTCATCGCCACTTTCGAAATCTGTACTTTGAATTCGAATTTTGAAATATCGCTATTTCGAAAACCGTTCTAAATAATTCGAAACGGTTTTCGGATTAAAGAGCAGCGACCCAAAATTTACTAGAAAAGGTATGTTTTAGCCATAGGCTTTTACTGAGGCCTTTGTTGCAAATTTCTACGATCAATATATTGAAGTATCGTTCAAAAACGAGACGAATTTACTCAAATGTTATCGTGTAAAAAAGAACGTAGAAAAAGATTCTCCCATTAAATTGTTCAAGCAGCAGCGAACACAATTTTCACGAATGTTGATGGAGCGTGCAACAACAATGAAAGATGTGAAAAGTGCCCTACATGAGGACCTAACCCGGAAACTGGTAGTTATGGCCAGTTAGGAAGAAGATAGAGCATACCGAATGCTCGTTTAAAATTGAGATTTTCTGTTCTTGCACTCTTTTCCTGAACGCATTTAACCAATTTTAGTATTATATTTTTGCACATTTCTCTCTGTGTATAGCTAGCCGAGCCTTTGTTTGCCCATTTATTCGCAATAGCCATCGCAATGCCCAGAAACCAAAGACTCGAGCGTTAACATCCGCGGATCCCTATATTTACCAATATTTTCCGCGCGGAGTTGAGCAGAATTCCTTCTCTGAAATCAGAAAACTTAAGAATACAAATTCTGACGTGTGAACAACGTTCATGCATTCAAATGCTATAAAATCCATGTTATTACTTCGTATCTAAAACATTTCAAAATGAATGTTTCAAATATCAGTGTACGCATATTTTTGGTCAATACTCTTCAATGGCCAACTAAATACCTGACGATAATCTTTACAGGTGCATTCCCGATGCAAGTCATTTGGCGTTCCATTGGCGCAGTTTCGACGACTGCAACGCCAGAATTGAGCAGCTCGCAAATCGTGGAATGTGCGGAATTGAGACAATTATTTGCGCATCTTGTACATGGAGACAAGTTGCTGGCGCAGTCAAGCAAAGAAAAAAAAGGATGCTGAGAGAGTTCCACGTTCCCTAAAAAAATTACGAAATTCATGAAAAAAAAAGTCGTGAAGCGCAACGGCCACAACAAATACGCCAAAGAATCTGTAGAGAGAAAAAAAAACAAGCTGAACTGCCTGGAAATATTTGAGAAAACGCCACTTGCGAAACGCCGCCGCAGCTACTGGAGCTGCGCTGCCCTTTGGGGCGCCCCAACATAATGCGGTAGGTAGTTTTTCTGAGCCAAAGTGATTTCATTGCCAAAACATTGACTTAGAAAAGCTGGCCAGACGTTGTTCTTTTGGTTGTTTTTGTGCGGTTTTGTTAGAGATTTTGCTACGCCTTTTCCATGTTCCATTCCGTGTGTACGCTGTCTGGCTACTAATTGAATTTTAGTAGTTTATATTAGTTTCATTTCGTTTCGGCGGCGGCCGCGGCGGCGGCAACGCATATGGCAACCTTGAAGCCACGGACGGAAGTGCCAGCATGCCCATGCGTAGTAGTAGTAGTCTCTAGTCGACACTTCTCTACCGCTCGCCACTTGTCTGCCGAGCCACCTTGTCGCCTACGAAAGTCATTATTATTTGTAGCATGGCTTTGTTTAGCTGCCACTTTTCGCTGCGGGTATTAGACACGTTGCATGTTTATGCAAATCTGTGCAACACGGCGGCGTTAGTCTGAGGCCCTGAGGGCTGTACATCTGTATGCGTGAAAGCATGGCTTAGCTATCACCCCGCAATTAGTGCTCGCCCGGAGTTATTAAGGTGTTTGCTAACAGCTGCAACAGAGTGCTAAAAGTTCGTTTGGTGTTGCCAATGTTGCAAATCTATAATGCAAACGTTTTTCAAGATGTCGTTTCGAAAATGGAACGCGTGGCAGCGGTTGGCTTGACCCTCTGGCTATAAACTCTTTTTTCAGTGCACAAAATATAAAATTACAAATGAGCAAAATATTGGCGGACATGTGCAGTCCGTGCGGTCTGTCCATCCGGCTGGCTATCTGGCCACAAATGCAGGAGTCCCATTTATTTGCGCTGCATTTCCTGCTGCTGTTCGTCCTGCTGTTCGTTTTTGCCTTCTGGTTTTGGCCTGGCCAGGTCATTGTTGTTGTTGGATGGCCAAATGCATGCGCATGTTTGTGCCTCATTTTTGGACATATTTACAGGCATAGTCATAAAATGCGAATGTGACTGTATACACAGGGCCAGAGTTGCCTTGCATTGCGTTGCCTTTTTGCGACCGGGGCCAGGACCTGGAACCAGGGAGCTAAACCTAAACCAGCCAGCAAACAACATGTCAGACGCACCGTACAGATACGAGCTGCATAGATATACACTTGAACATCAACATTCACATAAATACTTGTATAAACATATCCAATATATTCGATGTTTGTTTGTTTGTTTGTTTGTCAGTCTGTGTTTAGCGCTCACATCGTTTTCAAAAAATCGAAATTGAAATATGAGCCCCCAGTGTGCCCATTGGACTTGCATTTTGTATGTGTTGCTCTTTTATTTCACATTACCTTGTTCTTTTTTTAACTTTTTACTTGTAGTAGTTTATGCGCAACATTTTTTATCTAAAACGTACAGAGTTGTGCATCGCAGACATGGCATAATAATCGATCAGTTAAACAGCTGGGAAAATGCAAATTCTAAAGTATCTAGACTTTAAGGCGCTGTGGAAATACATTACTGCAATAGCTGAATGTTTAAAAGAAAAAGAAGCAGCTAAACAGCCTGTTTATGAGATTAAACGATTAAAGAATTTGTATTTATATAATAATAGGGGGCTCCGCCCCCTGCTCGATTGATTCGCCAGCCCTCTTGAGGTAGAGCATATTCCTCTTCCCGTTTCCATTCATTTACCTCTTTTTCTTCTTCTCACCACCATCTTGCCACTTACTAGCTAAATCATATTCCTCTTCCTATAACACTTCACGTTCCCCTTGCCGTTCCTATTAGTAGGCGTTTTCAGACTCTGTGTATCATGACCAAATGAATACATGGATGAATAATGTCTACCAAATTACGCTTAGTCAATCGATATATATATAAAAATTAACCCAAAATCGTGTATTTGTCCGGTGTAACGACAAATTGTTAAGTGAAACGTGAATCGGATTGCTCCACTTCACAGCTGAAATAAGGATAGTTTTCATAAAAAATAAGTTTAAAAAAGTTTCACTATGTTGGACATAAAAGCATGTTGGACAAAGAATCTGGCTACGCCTAGTACTGGCAAGCTTACCAATCGATGAAACACCTCTCGGAGCGGAAAAGAAAGAGGGCCAGTAAGAGGAGTATGAAAAAGTGGATGAGGAAGAGGAGGAGCTTAGGAAGTTACTGGTACCAATATACGCCGCCGGACTTAGTATGAGTAAAAGAAAGAGACAGAGGATCAGCATGGGGGATGGGAAACAAAATATGATCTACATCGAGCAGACCTAAAAGAGGGCGAACACAAAAGTACATAGCCTCGAATCACGAAACCGCTGTATTGGGATTGACACCAGGGAATGTTTAGCGAATATACAGCGATAGATGGCGCAGTAGTCCTAGTTTGACATAAATTAGTTAGTAAACATTTTTTTAGTTACTACAAGTAACAATATGGTTAATGATAATTGTGTAGGAGTCTTATTAGTAACCATCTTCCCTTAGAGTCGCTATCTATTACACTTTTTTCTTAACTTTCCAAACCATCGATTATACTCTCACGAAATCTATCAAGATAACTCTGGTAGTTTCATGCGTTAAGGCAGGTTTGACCCGTTAAACAGTTCGCAAACTGAGGATCATTGCAAGCCTTCTTTCATGCATCCACAAATTGCAGCACAGCCTTTCATGCAGTTTCAGAATATCGTGTTCAGTGGTTCTTCTATTAATAAATGGCCATAATGTTGTGGTGGGTTCCAGGGTCTTATTTCACCAAGCGCAACCCCCAATCTGGATGTTTTTTTCAAAGTTTCTCCTAAACAAGTATATATTTGGTAATAGACTCTGTATATATGATATCAAGCTGTTGCATTTGTCGATGATAGAAATTATGATTGCATTAATGAATTGTTAATATCTGAAGTTTTCACTAATAATTTCTGATTTTGAAGCATTACAAATTGCTAAAAAGTTACGTTCTTCATTTTTTTATATAAATTTCCGAATTAACTAATTCAGTTAGTACTTACCGGTAAATATTTCGGAGAGTACTTATATACTTAACTTAACTAGTTCAGAAGTACTCTCCGAAATTAATTGTGTGTACTTCCTGAACTACTTACTTCTAAATTGGATTTTGCAGCAGTGAGGAAATCAACACGAAATGTATTGTATATTGGTCAGTGTAAAAAAGAGTAAAGTTAAGTACATTTCGAGCTTCTTACAGGTAAGTACCTTCTGGCCTACTAGCCGGTAAGTAGTTCAGAAGTTCATCCCGAAACACTTCTATTTAAGTACTTTCCGAAGTACTTAATGTTCACTCCATTGTTGTGTATAAGTAATGTCTAAGTTCAATAATATGTTTTTTATGTCGCAAGATGACGGATGTCGAAATCTCAGCGACACGATATAGACATTATTTCGATAAATGAAACCCACAGGTTTAATTTCGTAGCTCCCAAAGCCTTATTATAATCGCAGGAAGTACTGGTTTGCATACCTGAACAGGAATGGCATTTTACATTATCCTCGTCGTCCTGTTCGCTTGGACTATGCCAGCTGCGAAACGAATATTGAGAAACGCCAGAGGAGAGTCTCGGCTAACTTGGAGGATGCCCTTCTGATTATGAAGCAAAAAATATTGCTGCAACCATAAAGGGCACATAGTTGAACAGCTCTATTTGTGATGCCGCTTCTTTTCTTGATTTGTCAAAAGCTTTATGCCATTTATGCACGCATACTTTTGTTGTATTAACCTGTACAAGATAATACTGAAACTCAGTTGGATTTAGTTAAATATTCCATTTTATTTCCCAGCTTATTATCATAAATTAAGCGTATGAACACCCAAAGGTCGTTTTCATGACAAAATTCCTTACCAACTTGCTCATTTCCTTTTCAACTGCCTCACCCTAAATCACTTTGGGTAGTCATTCTACGAAAATTGCCAAGATGCAATTTAAGCTCGACTCGGCTTGTTTTGGTTTTGAAGAATGAATTGCCAAACGCAGATGACAATGAGCTTGGCTTTGGATATGGACGTGATCGCGGTCGAGCTCGGAGATGGGGTTGGATACAAAATACTTGGCCATGAAAGCGACAAAGGCGACGGCTGCCTTTGTGCACTCTTTGGTTTCGTAGTCTGTGGAATAGCTGACACACTATATTCACTTGTATGGGAAGCGATTTTGTTAGAACCGGGTAAAATCTTTCTAAGATCCTATATTGAGAACGTGTCATATACGTTATGCAAAATGGATTAATATTTTATTTCAAGTCAATTCTTACATCAATGGTGGGGTTCGATCCTGCTTAACTTTTGTCTGTATTTTCTTCTAGTCATGTATTGGGCTGTTGTCATTATTTAGTCTTAGAACAAATGCAGTTCAAAATTGGACCGTGCTCAGAATGAGCACCGATAGTTCTCTCGCAGTTCATGATCGTAATTCGTCTTCTTCTGACGAACGGAAAACACTTGGGCCGTGTAAAGATCGCCAATGACTTTTAAGCCTGTTGAAGCTGGACGGAAAGCAAGGAGTCTCTGCTTTGCAACTTGGCTTCCGTAAGAAACGTATTGCCATTGATACTTTTAACCCGATCGTTGACATAGTCAGAATGGCAATTCCGGTCACAAGATGGCCTGGATGTTGGAATAACTAACTTAACTACTGCCACAACCGCTTCATCCTGTAGGACACCTCCTTGGGGAGAAACTAACATACATACTATTTCCGGCAGCGTGCCACAGTTATCGGTGTTAGCCCGTACACTATGGAATATGATGTGCTCTGCCTGAGGATACAAGAAGGTACGAGCATTGTGAGCTTTGCTAGTTGCCAAGGAACTGTATTTTAGCTTCTAGTGACTAGCTACAGACAGTGCTCGTTAGCAGCAGAAGAAAAGTTGCGACTGCAATAGTTGAAGAGTGAGGTACTGCTGTATCCTCAATGCCGAGCTGGGATACTTGACCTCAGGCTGGCACTTTAGAGACATTTCCAGCACTTGGTCGATAAAGCAACGAAAGCTACTGAGTACCAATAAAATACTATACAGGGCATGGCCACCTTGGTCCTCTTGGACCGCAGTTCTGTCGTCGAGAGGAGGCCATGGACCAAGATGGCAGGTGTGATTGCAAACTTCAACGATGCCTGGGTAATATGATAGATTTTGGACATGGGTGCTTTAAATCCTTATTATATGGTTTTTAAGCATGAGGTCCTCCTGCACACGCATAGCACGGGCTTCAGAAGATGCAGAACATGTCTATTTGGTCTGACTGGGAATAGCAAAGCACTGGGAGGCCCTTCATAGTCACAGTCTTGAAGGATATCCTACTTAGATCGCATAACTAGATTACTTAAAGCAACATGGTAGCACAGATAATTATCTATTAATAATTATAATCTATAATAATTATTATCATTATAATTAAATGTTTGCGGTGCGCTGGACTGGAATCATGAACGAAAATAGCAGTGGCTCTGATTCTTCTCCCTCTCGAGTAGCAATACTTAAGGGTCTTACCTTGCGAATGAAACGGACTGTAGGAGTTGGATAGATTAGCTGTAACGAAAGCCCTACACTTTTCTGCGAATAAAACTTCCCCCACCTATATAAAAAGTATAGAACTGGAAGCCCTCTAGATCGAAGAAGAGTTTTGAAAATATGAAGTCGAACTGCACGAAAACTTAAAAACAAACAAATAGAAACCCTACGAACAACCCTTTTAATGCCTGAGGTGGCTCCACTAGTCTCGAAAAGAACTCAGTGTCATTGTTAGTCGCCTCATACGACAAGCTTTGACCTGCTGAGTTGATATTCTCTAACCCGCACACCACACGGGGTATATGGTTTGCACTATATAGACAAACATCTAAAAATTCTAGGCGTTTGTTTTAACGAATTTAAAATGCTTATTAGAATACTTCAAGAATTCTCGCTTTTCGAAAGAGATTCCTCGCACACCCCTCGGAAAGATCTATTAAGTGTGTCATAAGTTCGATGCTGTTGCATACATGCTGCTAAATTTGGTACACTCTTCAGCACTTTTTCGACTAGAGAGTATAACAATCGTCAGTCAATTGCAGTGCGATTTGGGGTATGCGCGACAGGTATGTCTAGTGTCCGTATCCGTGCCCCAAACAACACTAGCAACAACAACGACAACAACAACAGCAGCAGCAAAAGGCTAAACTTGGCGACAATTTTGCAATAGTCTCTGTTCTGGCGACCTCCATGCTTGCCGTTTTAATTTGCTGCTGCCGCTGCTGCTGCCAACGTTGGCGTCGACTGCATTCCGCTGACATTGCCGACAATGAAAAGCGCCGCAGCTGCGCTGTTCGTGCAACTCGCCCCCTTTGAGTTGCAGCTGCCAACAACAGTATCAGCATGCAACTTGCATACAAATCTCTGGTTTAGGTTTTTCATGGCATTTATTTGTATTTTTATACCCTGAACACAAAGTCTAAAAGGGTATTATAGATTCGTGCAATGTATGTAACAGGCAGAAGGAGGCGTGGCAGACTATATGTTCCATGGGCAAAAAGTCTTATCATTGACTCGGGTAGCGATTGGATCATGTCCGTCTGTCCCTATGAGGGGATAGATCTCCGACACCATAATAGCTAGAGACACAAAATTTTATCAAAAGATGCGCGTAATCTAATGTAAGATGCAATTTTTTGAATGAAGTCGATATCTTACCCCCTACCCCCCTTGAATCTATCAACTCGAAACTCCTGAGATGTGCGTCGTGTTTATGTGCATCTATGTTTCAAAAATGATCGAAATCGGATAAATACATCAAAAGTTATAGTCAAAAATATGCTAATATCACCCGCCCCTCGCCAATAAACTGCACACACACACAAAATTCCACTATATGTAGATAGGGATACATGTAAGCTAGAGTTACAAAATTTGGTGTGGAGACTCGTGTGACCCCAATCGTTGAAACTGTATCCACCTTTCTTCGATTCGATCGATTTACCTTGATTACTTCCACACCCCCCAATATATTGATTTGAAAATTGACACAGACATTCATAAATGTATTTTTGATATATGTTACAATATTCAACGATATTGGCCCAAGAATACTGGAGTTATGGGTATAAAAGTAATTTTGCCACCATAATATGCAACTTCCCAATAGGAAAACTTGTCAATTGGAACTTCCCAATAGGAAAATGTTTACAGGCATATCGATCTTATGAAAGGAGATATAAAAGTGGATACTTCCGTTACCATTTTACCGTATTTAGTGTTTAAAAAGAAAAAGGGTACAGGGTATTCCACTGTCGGGCACCGTTCCGACTGTGTGCATCAAATTTTTTGTTTTTTTGTTTAGTGCTTCTGACTCGATTTGGCAGCAAGTTGGCTTAAACGCTTCGATTTTGATCAATTTCAATGGAAGCGCCGCAGTTTTAATTGTTATTGTTCTTGTTGTTGTCGCTTTTTTGTGCCATTGTTGTTTGCAGCCACTGTAAAGCGTTTATTTTGTATTCATACGCTGGCTCATTACCACCTTGAACTTGGCTTCGTCTGCATAGTTGTTGCTGTTGCTGTTGTTGTTGTTGTTGGCGGAATGCACCCACAATGGCAATTACCATGTTTTGGTATAGCTTTAACCTTTTGTAGCCCGCTGGGCAAAACAAGGCACAGCCAGACAGCAAGCTCTTGCATGGCTCAGCGCGCAGCGGGGACGTATAGTTGCAACTTGCAACACGTGGAGTCCAAAAAAGCGGCAAGAATGTAATTAATAAATTAATTATGCCATTACAATAACACACACAAACATAAACACAGACACCCACACACACACACACACACACACGCACTTTAATTATGCATATTTTCATATATGAATATGCATACACTTGTTGGTGGTGCCTCTAACATTTGTGTGTGTGTGTGTGTGTGTGCTTTTTGCAGTTTGGTTACTACGTGAAAATTCCCTTTAGAGCGTAGTGTGGCAACATTGACTTGGCATTTTTCCCGGGCTGCGTGAACGGCGGTGGCAGCGACGTCGGCGGCATGCCAAGAGCCATGAATCAACCAGCAGCGGGAGTTGACTTAATTAACCTGACGCACAAATGCCGAGACCTCAGTGCGCTCCCAGTCCCAGTCTCTATTACAACTCCTATTACCGCCGTAGCGTCGCGTCGTGTGGCAAAGTTCGTTGTGTGTGTCCCTTTGTGTGTCATGTGCAGCAGGTTGTCATTCCCTTCATACGCGCCGCATCTCATTTTTTTGGCAGCTAATTAGGGAATTCATTAAATATGAAAATGGTTAATTTTATGGAAATTATCTTACAAATTTTTGATTTACATGCTAGGCCCAAAGTGCACGCAAATGTCAAGTGCACGGAACCGTGTGACTGTTCCCGTTGCAGTCGCTGCTCTGCAGCTGCAGCGCCGCCACAGTGTTCCGGCATTTTATTTGAATTTTATTTCCATGTTAACAGTTCTATTATCCTTTCGGCTGTATCTGGGAGCGTCCAGCGGCCATGATAAATCGCACCATTTATGTGTGTGCGCCCGGGATATATATCAGACCGGCAAGGTCATAAATATTAATTGTGTTCGCTTCGTCCGCTTGGAGGAAGAGTTGTTGTTTTTTTGGGCCTGGAGGCGGCACTGAACTGAGTTTGTTGTTGTTGTTGTTCTTGTTCTTGCTGCTATTATCAATCGATCGAACGGGCGGCATTTGGACCTCTCCTGGACGCTCGGACTCTTGGTTGTTTGCGTTTCTTTAGCGGTTGGACATGAGCGCGCAGCGTACAAACCACAAATATTGTTAATAAATATTCGAAATGAACTGGCACACAGTAATAATGCCGATGTTCTTACGATACAGCTGATACCCTGCTTTGCGTTGACATGGCAATGGAACAACTGTAAGCGTTAATGCTGCAAATCACGGCATACAGGTGTAATCCCCAGAGTTATTAAACAGAAATGCAGAGCACACTATCATGACAGTTTCCAATATCGATTCGGATTTGTCGCAATGACGAAAGACTCAACAACTGATGGAATTTGGAGCAATAGCACTGATCAACAGTAACTGATTTTCAAGAACTCTCAAAAATCAGTATTTAAGAGCAGGTTCCACTAAAACCCTTGGACCCAAATTATTGAGTTATTGACTCTTTTTCTGGACCCTGGTCTGATTAGTCCACCACTGACCAGTTATTCACACTAAGCCAACTCCTGTAAAGGACCATTTGCCGATTATATTTCAGCATTTGATCGCGTGTTTGCGAATCAGCAGAATCAGGTTAGCTCCGCCAAGGTAGGAAAGGATCTCTCTGAACCTTTTACCGAGAGAGGCTTCAGACAATGCGATGCGCTTCGAACTCTTTAACTAATGTGGTGCAAAAGACCGAGCTGCATCAGAACGAGACCATTTTCAATAAAAGAGTCTTGCCTTCGCAGATGACGTTTACATCATTGACCACACCAAGCGGGATGTTACCTAAGTCTTTGCACCTATAGAACGATAATCTACCACGTTTGGGCTGCTGGTAAATGAGAGCAGGTCAGGAGGTTACACTCTACAAGATACACATTCTTTCCAGTCTGATGAGTAGGCATGCATAGCAGTTAAGTTCACCTTTTACCTTTGTGTCGAGTGGTATAACCTTGAGCAAATATCGGAACCCGTCTATTAAATGACATTTTATTCAATATTTGTGTAACTTGAAATCGAACAATACCTTGACCTTGACGAGAAATTAAAAAACCAAAAGATTTCTTTCGAAAATTTTATTTACATTGTCAAAAGCTTCTATGTGAATTGTGTAAGCTTATAATCGTTTTGTAAACTACTATCAAAGAAATCTTCAGCTACAGTCAGAATGGCCGACAATCGGCATACAAATTTTTTCAAATTTTTGCAGCTGTAATTTTGGCAGCTTTCAACAAGATCCACACTGCCGACAATCGGCAAACCAGCACAGCTGATTCGTTAGCGGTCAGACATGTTACAGACAAATGTGCGCGATTTTTCTGTTTCGGTATGCCGATAGTTCTCTCTTCTGACTTTAGATAAAGGAATCAAAAAATTTCTATACAAATTCACTCACATCCATTTGGATGCGTAAACCATGCAAATTTAGACCTATATACTTACCGCCTTACATGTTAAACATTATTAACAGTCTAACAATGTACAGAAAATCTCAGGGTACTTATTACGAAAGCGAAGTTGTCTTATGCATATGAAATTAGTAAGTTACGGAACCTTTTAAGGTAGCTACAATTATGGTTTTGTAAGCAAATCGGCGCTGTTGAATAGTTTTAATTGCCCCCAGGTGTTGGGGGCTCGTCGAATCGCATGTATAAGAGACACATCGGCGGGAAATCGTTGCAAGTACTCAGCTGCTAGGAACAACATATGAGTAGGTGGCATTGGGGGTCTTGGGTGATTGTATTAGGCAGCGGACAGCACAAGTGGCCTAGAGTCAAGTTGGCTATGCATATGTACATATGTGCGGCAGCGTCGATGCAGTGATTAATATCCAAAAGAATGCAGTTTATTGTTGTGGTGCACAAGGAGGATTACGGTTGGGAGGGCTGCATGTGGCAAGGAGCTGCAGAGACACATATACATGATATTTTCGTGAAGTTATAAACTGGACTAGCAGCAGCAGTGAGGCGACGTTGGCGTCGATGGACATTGTTTTTTTGCCTCAACTTTATGCGGAAATTTGTGTGCATTATTTTTGGTTGTGCTAAAGGTTTTTCCGCAGCTATTTTAGCTTAGTTATAAATTACAACAACTATGGAGCCATGGGCAAGCCGTCCTTGTGTGCGTGTGTGTTTAGGCCATATAATCAGCATGCTGAAATCTTCTGCCAGCCACACTGCGCACTTGTACTGCCGCATATCTATATATCTGGTATCTGTATATACATACATATATAGGTACATTTGTGTGCATTCTATGGATGGCGGCCAAGTGCAAGTTTGTGTAGCCGCAAGTGCAACGTAGTATCTGTTATGGGCTGGGGCTTCAATACTGCCTCTATACTAGAACAATGGCATGCGGGACAATAGAGCTGCACGCTGCATGCTGCAACGCTGTCAGACTGCCACACAGCTACTCTCATAATAGAGTCATAAAATTTTAGTGCACCGCTCAAGTAACCCTCTCTAGAGGCCGCCCCACAACCACAGATGTTGCCCCCCTGTGGCGCCTTAGAAGTTGTTTCGCTTTGTTTGGCAGCAGAATTCTCTTCACCGTCCATTGTCCGGCCATTTACTCGAGCATTGAAATATATTGTATATAATTGTGATTAATTATGGAACATAAAAATCTTCTAGATTCAACATTTTGATGCATTTATTAACCGAAAAATCTCTTGAAATGAGCGGGTTTTAAACCCGGCCAATGCCAAAAGGCGAATTGCCATAGCGATTTCTTGGTCGATTGCTCCAGATCGTTTTGATGCTACCAATTTGCTGAACTCGTAGTACTACTCTAGTTAGCTATTGTTTTTTGTTGCTGGTTTTCGTATAGTTGCAGATGTATCATTAGTTGTAATAAAACTTCGTTTAGTCATAAATTTTATAAACTAAACATCTTTAGTGGCAATGCAAATATACATTTTTCGTGGTCCTAATCCGCTCCAAGCTGAATGCCTATTTGTTAAACCACTCACGCCTTTCAATCAGACTCTTTTGTAACCGTTTTTCTATACGGTGATACTATAAGTATATGTAAGACCTTTCTCGCAGTAGCAGCGAAGCTGCTAGAGCTAGAGCACCTAAAGTTCGTCATTTCATCGATTGCGAAAGTCATTGCCCAACACGTTAAGGGTCAAAGATCTTATAGAGTACTTTCCACTCAAGCACTCAAAGGACATTTTCATAAGACGGAGCAATCACCAATGGTTCGGCGCCATAAAGCAAAACGGGAAGAATGAGCGGTTTATAGTGTTGGTTTCTTCTGGCGAGAGTGGTTTCTACAACTTATATGCCTATAGAGAATAAAGTAACATATATTGGCAACAGTGGTTCTCCGCTTGATCTCCATGCTGACATCGTTCTTTATTGTGAAACAAATGGACTTTGCCTTTTACAAAATACACAATAGTCAGTGCACACCGCAGGGTCACTCTTCTTAAGGTCAGGGCAGTGGACACCAAGCTTCCAATCATCGGACATGCTCTCATACACCCTGCCAACACATTACCGCCAGTCTTGAACAACTCTGGATGCAGCCGTCATCTATGATTAGGGACGTCGCCAAACATCACCCGATAATAAGCCGGAGATGTGCCCCCTACACAACATCAGTTTCTGCATCTCTAAAGAAAGACATCCTTCAGCCAGACGCTTGACTTTTTGAAAGAAAGTCTTACTCGCTCTTATAGGAATCATTAATCCAACGATTTATGGGACGGTTGGTAATGTAAGCTGTTATAAGGAATGTTATTCTTATGTACTTTGACGAGGCGAAAAGATACAATTTCATAAAATAGTGTTCATAAAATTGGTATCAAAAAATCGTTAAGAATTCCTCAAAACCGTTTATTTTCCAACGAACCTGCACACGATAATTTTCAAAGTTATCGTTGAAACATTTTTTTTTTAAATTTGTCCAGAAAAGATAACGCAAAGGCGTTATATACTATAACTATGAATTAGAGTATGTAACTCAACGACGATGAAGAAGCTACTGCGAGAAAGGTCTTTAATGCGGCTTTTGAGTGAAGACGATCAAGGGGCACGCCATGACTCCGTTGAAAGGATCAGGTAGAAAGCACGCTATCACCGATTGGTGAAGGCGGCCAAAGCAGAAACGCCTGTAGGAGAGCTTTATATCAGGCTGTAACCCGGTAATTGGTTGTTATGGCCAGTTAAGATGAAGAAGAAGATGGACTCTACATCAGTCTATTTTAACTGTTAATAAGAGAATAAAGCAGGAGTAAAGAAGAATCGAGTTAGAAGAGATAACCCATAGTCATAATACATCTCGGTTTCTATATGAACGCGTTTTTCGTTATTTAACCCTAGTACATCATCCTTCGTCAAAATGAGTACGCGCGCCGTATGACGTTAGTATACGGAAAAATAGGATGACGTTCCAGGGTTAAGCGGCATATGAACAAAATTCTTGGTGCGCCGCAACGAACTGCTTCAGATTGAAGTGGCAATTGAGTCATATGACTAAATATTTAAATTCTTTCTAACTCAATGCTTCAAAAAACTTAGTACATCGTCGGTTTTGCATAGATTTGAACAAAATAAATCTACATTACTTACACTTCTGGTTCAATTAATGAATATTCTATACAAATTCAACATTTTGAATATAACCATTTTGTTGTTGTAGAAAGCGTGGACTGGTTCGGGAATAAAACAATTTAGTATCGAATTACGTGCAACATGTGTGCCATGTTTGCTCCTGTTCATGTTGTTATTGTTTTTGTTGTTGTTGTTGCCGCTGCGTTCGATGGAATGCAAATTTTCCATCGGTTTTCGTTGGAGGTTTTATCGTGCGTTGGCTCACTTTTTTATTTGCGCTCCATTTAAGGCATTGAAAATGCATTTTACGGCTTGCTCGGAAAATCTTTAACAGCTTGAAATATATTGCCCATGCCAAATTTGGTAACAGCAAGTGAACTCTGGCCAAGCCAGCGTTCTGCATGGCTATTGAGTGTATCTTAAAGAACGACGACCACTAAGTGACATTTGGCTTTTGCTATCGTGGCTTGGAGTGTGAGTGTTATGGCACTATGGGACTAGGAGCTAGGAGCTAGAATCAACTAAGATCAGCACCCACACACTGGGCTTATTAATTTGGTTTGTAGCTTTTGTAGATTTGAAAACATTTTGGTAGACTGTCTGACATGTCTCAGTCTGTCTGCGCTTGTTGCACGTTGCAGTGAATGTTGTCGCTTCATTAAGCCAGCAACATACAAGAAAACAATCAACGACTATTGAGAGAGACGAGTACTTTGAAAAGCGTCAGACAACTTTGCCAATTTCCATCAAATTCTAGTCAAGTGGTGTTTTTTTTTCTGCTATTTTTTCGGCTAGACCAAAAGTCGCACAAATGTGCACTGACATGGCTTTCGCTTCAATCTCAGACTGTTTGTTAAGAGTCAGTCTATGGCACCGACTTCAACTCCGACTCTGAGCCGGAATCAAGTACAGGCAGCAGGTACACTACAATTTGCGCGCTTGTCAAGTGTACGACAACATTACGCGCAATTGTTCAATGTCAACGCATTTGATGAGCATGAAATGCCATCGTCTGTCTTCAGCATTTGCGATGGATTGCTGCAGCAGTTGTTGTCCCAGTTGTTGTTGTTGTCCCCATTCATTGTTCTGGTGTGCAGCCAAAGAGTTGCCGCCTGCAATGGGCGAATCTTTGCTAGCGATTGCCAACAATTCCCATGTGCTGCCATGTTGTGTGATAACGAAGCCGTCGCCACCAGAGTCTCTGTCATCGCCATCGTCAGCAACACACAATCACCATCAAGAGCAGCCGCATCAGTGCCGCCGTCATGAGTTGGTGGAGCAACTAACCATGGCCATGACAATGTTGACAATCGAAGATGCGCCATATGAACTCAATTAAGGTAACACAATAGTACTTCGAGCATTTTAAAGGATTTTAATAAAAAGGCTTTTCCACCTAAAGTATGTTTATAGCAAATATTGTATAATTCAGTTTGTATTAGACCTATTCAAAGTAACTTAAAAATAAATAGGAGTATTTACGAAAATTTGACTGAGTGTACGACGAATATGTTGCTTACTTCGCAGTGGAGCGGTATAAACTAGAAGGGTGTTGGTTGTTGTTGTTTTTTTTATGAGGTGTGCGGATATATGGAATTCTTATCATTTACGAAATATAACTAAAACGACCCGATTACGGTTTCAATTATACGTGGCAAAAACATCTCTGTGAGCGAAATTACGGCATCAATCAAATTTATGCGCCTCAAACCAAAATGGTCTTCAATACGGTGTGCACATACAGATCCATATCACGGCTTAGGACGAAAAGAAAGCCATGACGTACAGCTCATAAAAATTCACAAACATTCTTTGCACTCAGCAGGCAATACTTCTTTAGAGCTCAACTCAATGAGTTCAAGTTTATATTACAGATGGTAGATAGCTTCTTGGATTAAGATCCATTTGACGACTTCTTTACGAAGTTCGAAACTCCAATGATTATGATGGTGGCACAAGGAACATCTTTCTCGACCTTATTTATAATTGCAATATAAGTAGTTACTTTGTATCATCTTAAAGACTTGAATCGTCTTCCTTGTCTTATTTGGTGAATATTTAGCGCCTGAAAGTTTTCATGGATTTAAAGTTAAACTGTACCTTAAAGTAGTTTACTAAACATGTTATATGAAGAACCTCGAGCGATTGGGAAAGTCTTCTTATTCTCTGCTTCCGGTACGCCTTCACCACTCCGAGACACCTAGACCTAAGAGCGATTGCTAAAGTCTTCTCCTTGACAGGCCATTACTGAGCTACGTCCTTCAGGCGTCCCGATGTTATTAGGTGATCGACTTCACACTATATCTTGATAATGGGTTGTTATGTCCAGTCAAGAGGAAGAAGAAGAAGAAAGAACCCAACTGAATACTTTTATAAAATGGTTGCGTTCCTAACAAAACCATCATCACAATATTGATGAGTTTGGCTTTGCATTGTCAGAAACCCCACACGTCTTAAAAGGTTCGCAAAGGTCCTTTCTAGCCTTGAAGGAACGGCGACTATTGGTAAACGTCATTCTGCTCACAACTTTATTACTATGATGTCGAACTTATACATAGAATGCACGCGATCCGCCTTCATTGACTTGAAATCGATAAAAAGACAGCTTAAATCGCATGTTTGAAATGTACACAGAGAAAAATAATCAAGTACATTGTACTCAAAGAGCACATCCGTGCACGAAAGCCGTGCAAGTACATAAAATCTTATTATAAGTGGAAAAATTCTCATTTGAGTATAAATTTAAGAGTTTGCAAATATTCAAATAAAGTTATTTTATTACGTTTTCGAGAATTGGTTGTACCCATGCGTGGATCAAATGTTAAGCAGCTTGCCCAAGACACAGGAGGTCCTTGGTTCGGTTCCCAGTCGTAGCAGTTGAAATTTTTTTTAAAATTTTTATCTATGTTGTGTTGTTTGTTGTACTTATTTTACATTTTTTTTTTACTTATGGTATTTTTTTTTATTATCTGTATATTTTATTTATTAAAATTGAGAAAATTATTTCATTTCTATACCAGCATTAAACCATACATACACGCGGATATAGTGGGTGGGTATCGAACTCACGACCTCGAGTGTTTGGGTTTAAGCACTTAACCACTGAGCCACACTAGCCAACTTAGATACAGTAACTAATGCAACACCACAATGCACCAATGATAGAAGAAGAAGAAGAGATAAGAAAAGTAAATTCTTTTTTTGAGTTTTTGAACTTGATTTAACCCTTTACATTATGTTCCTGGTTTTTATTTGAGTACGAAAATTACTCAATTAAAGTATTTTCTGACAATGTGTACTCAAAAATGCTTGTTCGCATATTGAGTACGTGGCAACTCATTTTGAGGATGTCGTTTTTATCTCTGTGTAAGGTCTTAACTTGGACTAGTATTACATAAAAATAAAGGATATAATTAAAATGCATTCTTTTACTTCGATACTGTGAGTAATTATTACGTCTCAACGCGCCCTTAAGTTAACTTTTAATTAAAGGGTTTATCAATACGTAATAATTACTTCGGATTTTCAATACGAGGGCTTAATAATTGCGAACTATGAAAAGTCCAAAAAGCAACGCAATTGCAGGCATTGCAGCCCCGAAGTTATGGTGCCAATTAAATGGAGTGCCTTATATATATAAGGAGCCCTACCCAGACGAAGGCAGACATTCGCAAATAATGCCACAACTTCAAGCAAACCTTTTACCGGCGTTCCGCGGAAGATGGAATTACAAAAGTTCACATCGCATATTAAAGCCATTCATTGAGTCCTGGGAAGTGCTGCGGCGTTATGCGCAACCCCAACATATTGCAGTTTACTATCATCGGGATCAGTTGAAGTAATTAAAGATATTCGTCTCTAAATATTACGTTAATTAAATATTTCATCTAGAGCCATGTGCATTTATCCGAATCGGGAGGAGCGTCGCTCGCCTTGGCGCCGTGCTTTACATTGGTTTATATTTGCACAAATACACATTTTTCTATTTACCCTTATCCTTGCGATTCCCGAGTCGTTGGACAATGTGGTTGATATGGGCCAGGACATGGTGTGGATTATCGGGGTTTGTTGCGAATTAATGCTTACTGCTTGGCATAATCCACCATTTATATCAATTTATTTTCTAGACCTTCTTTATACAATTTAAAACGATCTATTTTCATTTCTATGCTGATGAAATTGATGTGGTTATCGATGCACTCGACTCTTGCCATTCTATGAATATAAGAAGCCCGATCAATACTAACATTAGGTCAGAAATACGTAAGTTTTACTTGATGGAGACTTCACTGGGTATTATCTGGTATGTCGGTATAGCATTGTTCTGGTGTGTGACTGTAACCCAGACGGTGTGGTCGGGTCAGAAGCTGCCGTTCCATGCGATATTCCCATTTCACGCACATGATCCCGAACTACATCCGTTCAGCCATGCTTTCATATATGTCTGGCAATGTGCAGTTCTACTCTACTACGTTTTTTCGCTTACCACCATGGAGCTGCTCACCGTGCATTGCTTTCCTCAGCTTGCACTCAATTTCAAGATCCTTTGCATCGATTTACGTCACTTTGGACAATCGTGCAAGGATAACCCAACACGGTTTCATTCCGAGCTACGCCGTTTGATACAGGTTCACCAGCGCATAATACAGTAAGTTTTCCCGTAAAGTAATCGAATACTAAAAGTAATGTAATCTGCCTTATCGTAGTATTGTAAAACGACTCAACGAAGTGTTCTATGTGGCTTTAATAGTGCAAATGGTCTGTGCCCTGCTTTTGATCTCTCTATCCACATTTGAGGCACTTGTCGGCAGGCGCGATCCGGCCATTGCAGCCAGATTTATTGTATTCATGGTGATATCCTTTTGCCATCTTACGTATTGGTCCGCATTTGGTGATATGGTAAAGAACAACTCACAGGAAGTAGCCCAAGCCGCCTATGAGATTTATGAGTGGCACACACTACCTTCAGCCGTCCAGCGCGACATTATGTTCGTAATAATGCGGGCCCAGAAGCCACTCGATATTGTGGCCAGCCCGTTTCCACCATTCAATCTGACCAGCTGCATGGCGGTAGGTTGCCTTGTACATGTTTTGCAGTTAATTGCATATAATTATCATATTGTACTTCGTCTTGATAAAATGCAGATACTCAAACAGTGCTATGCTATACTCACATTGATGCTCGAGAGCCTGGATTAGAGCACATGGAACCCTGGAGTTTTATTGTTACGAAGCTCTGAATCGAATTAGCTTCAATCTTTATTAGTGCATTAGTATTGTTGGAAGTAGCTGCATTCGCGGATTTCACATTTGTAGACACAAAAAATTTAAACGTTTCAAAAAGATGTACCGCTACCCAGCCTCTGGCTGGGGTAAATCTCGCCGGTGTACCCAGGCAATCTGCTAGAGAAATTTGTGTGTTCTGGAGCCATTGGTGCACTGTTGACACTCATAAATAAAAGATAATGTTAGCGCTTGTACTTTATATTTATTATTTAGGTGGTAAGTTTTAACACTATGCCTAGCCTAGAGCGAGAGTCAGCGATTACACCTGCACTTGACGAGCGCCTGAGCTGAATTGTCATCGTCGTCTTCGGCGCGCCATATGTAGAATTTCTGTTCGTTAGGAACCAGTCCGAAGTGCTGTTGTAGAGTAGCTGGAGAGGATTAGGATGAGCACATGGTTGCTTGGATGCTTCTCTAAGCGAGCCGACCAGCAAGGCCACGTGGAAGATGGGTTGGTGGGCACCCTAATCTTGACGCTTCCCTAAGCGCGCCGACATGAAGATTGGGTGGAGGAGCACATGGGCTCAGTCAAGAATGATCTTATGAAGATATAATGGCTGGCCTGTGTATGTACGTGCACGTGATGCCGATGAGCTAGGAATAACCCAGGGATGAAATGGCCGCTGAGTACCACTTCAAAAGGAAATTCAGTACTACCATAAGCAAGAAACGAGTCTGGACAACCCTAGAGTTTGGTATACGGACGGGTCTTTGACAAATGCAGGCACAGGCCGAAGTCTGCGCGATAGGCCGATGTGCGGACATAAGCCTAAAGAGGAACTACCAGAATAGGGAAATAGCAATACTATCAGATAGTCAGGCCAACATAAGGGCGGTTGCAGGAACCAGAATAAACTCTAAGCTGGTTCGGGAAACACGACTAAAGCTGGACCTTCTGGTAGAACATAACACACTATCACTTATATGGGTCCTGCTCACATCCATATCCCAGGGAACGAACTTGTGAAAAATCTGACAAGAGACGGTGCTACGAGCCCATTAATTAGACCAGAACCTTTTTTGTGGCATTGGAAGACACACCGTCAAGCTACTTCTGAGAGGAGAGGAAAGACTTGTGGAGGAATACTCCTAGCACATCCTGGCTGAATGTGATGCCCTGACGAGAAAAATGTTGTCGCTTCTCGGCGGATACAGGATCTCGGTCCGACAAGGAACGGTTGGAACCATCCAATATAATTAGGTTTAGAGCAGAGATAGGATTGACAGGAGAGCTATAAGCTCAATAGGGGGCACAATAGATCTAAAAGGTCGCGGTGCTTTATTCCCCAACTTAATTATTATTATTATCTTTTATAGAATGGTTGCGTTCCTATGCACGGCGGTCTTTCGCGAAAAACCCATCATCACAAAGTTGATGAGTTCATCACATTATCAATACGTAATAATTATATCGGATTTTCAATATGAAGGCTTAACAAGTGAACTATGAAGGGTTTGTGAAAGTCCAAAAAGCAACCCCGAAGCTACGGCGCCAATTTAATGTAGTGTCTTATATATATAAGGAGCCCTACCCAGACGAAGGCAGACATTCGCGAATAATGCCACAACTTCAAGCAAACCTTTTATCGGCGTTCCGCCGAAGATGGAATTACAAAAATGAACATATTAAAGCCATTCATTGAGTCCTGGAAAGTGCTGCAGCGTTATGCGGAACCCCAACATATTGCAGTTTACTATCATCGGGATCAGTTGAAGTAATTAAAGATATTCGTCTCTAAATATTACGTTAATTAAATATTTCATCTAGAGCTATGTGCATTTATCCGAATCGGGAGGAGCGTCGCTCGCCTTGGCGCCGTGCTTTACATTGGTTTATATTTGCACAAATACACATTTTTCTATTTACCCTTATCCTTGCGATTCCCGAGTCGTTGGACAATGTGGTTGATATGGGCCAGGACATGGTGTGGATTATCGGGGTTTGTTGCGAATTAATGCTTACTGCTTGGCATAATCCACCATTTATATCAATTTATTTTCTAGACCTTCTTTATACAATTTAAACCATCTATTTTCATTTCTATGCTGATGAAATTGATGTGGTTATCGATGCACTAGACTCTGGCCATTCTATGAATATAAGAAGCCCGATCAATACTAACATTAGGTCAGAAATACGTAAGTTTTACTTGATGGAGACTTCACTGGGTGCTATCTGGTATGCAGGCCTGGCACTGTTCTCATGTGTGATTATAATACAGACGCTTTGGTCGGGTCAGAAGCTGCCATTCCATGCGGTATTCCCATTTGATGCACATGACCTCGAACTAAATCCGTTCAGCCATGCTTGCATATATGTCTGGCAATCTTGATGTGTTGTGTATTTTATCTTCTCGATTACCACCATGAAGCTGCTCACCGTGCATTGCTTTCCACAACTTGCACTCAATTTCAAGATTCGTTGCATCGATTTACGACACTTTGGACAATCGTGCAAGGATAACCCAACACATTTTAATTCCGAACTACGCCGTTTGATACAGGTTCATCAGCGCATAATACAGTAAGTTTTTCCGCAAAATATTCGAATACTAGAGGTAATGTATTCAGCCCTTTTTGTAGTATTTTCCAACAGCTTAACGAAGTATTCTATGTGCCTCTCATTGTGCAAATGGTCTGTGCGCTGCTTTTGATCTTTCTATCCACATTTGAGGCACTTGCCAGCAGACACAATCCGGTCATTGCAGCCAGATTCACCGTGTTCATGGTGCTATCCTTTTGCCATCTTACGTATTGGTCCGCATTTGGTGACATGGTAAAGAACCACTCACAGGAAGTAGCCCAAGCGAGTGGCACTGACAACCTTCAGACGTCCAGCGCGACATCATATTCGTCATACGTCGAGCCCAGAAGCCACTCCATATTATGGCCAACCCGCTTCCACCATTCAATCTGTCCAGCTGCATGGTGGTAAAATGCCTTTTAAATGATTTGCAGTTAATTGCATATAACATAGTTATCATATTGTGTTTCGTCTTGATACAAGCAGATACTCAAACAGTGCTATGCTATACTCACATTGATGCTCGAGAGCCTGGATTAGAGCACATGGAACCCTGGAGTTATATTGTTACAAGGCTCTGAATCGAATAAGCTTCAAGCTTTATTAGTGCATTAGTATTGTT